>CAVNYN010251235.1:0-13744 GCA_963692815.1 Nyctanthes arbor-tristis
CAAAATATATTAGTCAATGAATTATCATTGAAGATCAAATCCGAGTTATTTAATGTAAATCAACAAAAAACTTCACATGAATTAATTCAAATTTACAAATCTAATAACAGCCAGGTACAAATGTGAATGCCCTACACAGTTTTTTTTCTTTTTAACTTACACAAAAGGTTCGAAATGAGACAAAACATGAACCGTTGGATATAATAGTTAAAGTAGCTTTTTCCATCTCACTTCTCTATTTGTTGCGTCCAATGAATAATGAAAAATGCAGTGCATGAAGAAGACTCTCCAACGGTACATATGCCAAAGTTTGGCATCTCAAGAAGAAAAAATATATTTTTGCAAAAATTCAAAAATTATTGGCAAATGGCAATCTATGAAATGTATGATGCATGAAAACTAACCTGATAATCAAACTAGCTCTCTTTTTTGTTTGTCTCTTAAGAAGTGCGAGCTAGAAATTTCTAAAAATATATATAATATTATTAGAAGAAATAAAACCAAATCAAGATTCAATAAGTAAAGTGGATATATTGAAACGAAAATTTCACATTAATCTACAAATATATGACCAATTTAAATCAAATTAAGGCATAAAACTAGATATGTAAATTGTTGAAAAAATAATAGCTGAAAATACCTCAAGCCGACGCTCTTCCGATCTCTTTGAAATCAATTTATTGGAATCATATAAAGATCACTTAATCAAAATTTAGAGCTGAAAACATATGAGATGTACTGTGACTTTATTCACACGAGTTAATGTATTGCATTGGTGCGTAAATAAGGAAGAAAAGAACTAATTTGTTAGCAGCAAATAAGATGCATCAAACTAAATGAAAAGGGAGGGGGGAAGAAAAACTAAAAATTGAAAAAGGAAAAAACAAGAAAAATGTATATAAAGGGAATTTCTTAGAAAAGAAATTTCTTACAAATGAACCGAAATTTTCCAAAATAAGCTTGCATTAACAGAAGATAGCAATGATATTGAGCGCTAAAAATGGTAGGTGTACCTCTATTATTTTCTCATCAATCCTTTGCGGAAGTTTCTGCCATATTTTGTCAGAGAGTAGAAGCGGGAAACCAGATTCTTCTGATCTCAAAAACTTGCACTCCTTTATTAGAAAGCTGCAGGTTGAGAGACATGTTCTCAAAAGTCAACAACAAGGTGAAGATAAAAATGAATTTGATATTAAACGATTATTATACTGGAAGTTCATCAAAGAAATTGGTCCACTCATGAGATAAACAAGCTGAACTCTGTGAATCATTTATGGTTCAGTAGATACAAGATGATATGTAAATCATAAAGCATCCTACTTCCCAAAGTGCAATAAGACTACATGTTCTGATGACAAAATATCAATAAGCATATTTTCACATGCTTACTATTGAAGAATTAACAGATTTAACCATGTCGAATGGAAACTTTACTGTCTTGTCCTTCTAGGTCCTCACTTTTCCTCAAACCAAATGTCTATGCCCATATAATTAAACAGTAATGTTTATGATTGTAAGTCAAACTGCCACCAAAGAGAAGAAAAGCTTCAAGCAATTGGAGCCCATGTAATTGATAGAGTAAAGGAAAATAATTTAGACACAAGCATCAAAGAAAGACCAATGAATTTTATCATAACTAATACAGAAGTAACGTCATATAAGTGTTGAACATTTTATAAGAAAGCAAAAAGGGAAGAACATTTCCTGGTTATCATGGCAGAGATGCATCATGGATTTTGTTCTTTCACTGAAAAGAAAAATTTGTGAGGCAAATTAACCGATGAATGTAATTTACAACAAATTAACCGATGAATGTAATTTACAAATCAGTGACTGGCTGTGATCGAATGCATCAGTTATGGTCCTAAAAGATGAATAATAATGTACTGTATTCACCCTTATATCTTAACCATCTCTGTTTCATATTTATCCTTATCTCTATATTAATTCCATTGCTCATATCATTCAGGATCAAGGCTTGTTCTGGGAAGGGCTCTTTTTTGTTTTATGATCTGATATCTAAGAAGATGAAAAGGGTTTTCCCGGATTAGACACCACCTTATGATGTATGAGGATGGTAAGAACAGGTTAAAGAATGACTCTCTTGTAAGACTATCAAGAGTTGCAGCAGGTAATTTCCTTTTCTGTATTATTTTCTTTTCCTTATAATAATCTGAAGCTTTATCTAATTAGTTGATTTTTGCCATGGTTATGTATTTATGACTTTTGCCCTTAACATGCAGGCATTTAAAAACCTTATTAAAGGTAAACCTTCAATTAAGAACAACTTTAATAATAAAAACCAATAATGATAAGCACTCAAACACACCTGTAAATGTGGGAAGCCATCACAGAGCCTCCAACTCCTTAAGAACACCTCTGAAATTTGGAGAAAACAAAGTTTTGTTTGTAATGTTTACAAAAGGAAAAAAAATAAATAAATAAAATTTATAAACAATCTGAGAAACCCAAGCTATGCACAATCATCATCCACCGTATCCCAAAATCCCCCAATACGTTAACGTCAACTACTAATATTTTGGGGAAAAGGTCTTAATTATCAAGCACATATTTATCTCAATCTCAATATTCGAATCAATAACAATCAAGCACTTCGATCCCCAACTAACACTTAAGAGTCCATGAACACTAAAGATGCTTCACAAGTTGCAGAAGGAGATGACAGATAAAAGGTCCAAGAAAAGAAATTCATAGAACAAGCAAGGAAATGAAGATGAAGAGCATTTCACATAAAAGAGAAAGAAAAAGATGCAGAGCCTTCGCTAGAGGAATTGCAGATTGAAATTAGAGGGAGATTAGGGCTTCCGAACACACAACGTGTAACATCTCAATTTTCATGGATCACGCGTCAACGGTGAAATAGTCAAGCCAATGCTAAAATTAAATTATTTGGATCAAAATTAAAGTTATCAAAGGGTTTAAAGTAAAAGAATTAAGGTTGAAGGACTTATGGGTAAATAAGACTTCAAAGACCCACTTAAATCACTTACCAAAGTTGAGGGTCTTTGTGAGTAAATTGCCATATATTTATGTTTTGTCTTGCAATTGGAATGAAGAACAGAAGCATACGTTAATTTCGGCAGAAATAAGAGAAAATGGAAAAAGAAGAGAAAATGGAAAAAGGGAAAGGAAAAGAGAAGAAAGTGAGGAAGTTGCACATTGATGGTGACAATTGGGTTTAGATTCTTTGGACAATTTATGTAAGTAAGCCAAGAGATTGTTTATTTTTGGGTTTATGTATTTTCTATTGGATGTTAAATTTATAGTTTATTCCTATAATTTGGGACTACATAATTGATGTTTATGTTGAAATAATGATGAGTTTTAATCAGATCGGAACTCCTATTATATATTGTGGGTTGATTTTCATAAACCCTAAAAATTGAGAAATTTGAGTTTTTCCTATATGGTGTCTTGTGATGAATTTTAAGGGGGGAAATGATAAATTTGTTGATATAGGTTAGATGTATTTGAAAATTTGAATGAAGTGTTCATTGGGACTTTGAAGTGGATATCATTGTATTTTGTTAAATTAAATGAAGTTTTTAGATTAATTGGAAGATGGAAACTAGGTCTTTTTTAATGAAAAGGAAAGCATAAGAGGCCAATATTGGGTTCTAGGAGGCCAAGTATGTATGTATAAATTTAGTAAAAGGGACCTTAGGCAAGGAATTATTTTGTATGAAGTTTCTGCCCTTCCAACTTTAGAAGGCCATAACTGATTATATAAGTGGAATTTTAACAAGGTACAAGTTGGAAAATGATCTTGTATGAGTCGTCTATCATCCAAAATTTGAATGAAGCCATTTGAAGGTCAGTAGGGATTTTTATGACATGTTTTATGAAGAGTGACGGTGCAGACCCGAGAATAGATTATGGGAGTGGGAAAAAATAATTTGGTGTTCTTAACTTAGTTTTCTTGAGCTCAATTTTATATATGATGGACTTATATAAGTGTTCTACCTTATGGAAAAATTTCATAAATGTATGATACCGTCCTTGAATATAACATGGATTTAAATGTGCATTGCCCAAATAAGAGAATTCAATTCTTGTTTGGTGAGTTGGATTGAGTTTTGATCCAATAAGTGGTGCACATAATTGATAAAAAAGTTTAGTTAAGAGTGGAAATGAAAGGCTAATAAGTTATCATTGGGCTTCTAATTTAGTATATATAGTGATAAAATGAATTGCTAAAACTAGAAGGAACTAGATGTAAGTGAAATTATTATAAGTTATTATTTAATAATCTTTGACAATTATTAAGCTTCTAATTTAGTATATATAGTGATAAAATGAATTGTTAAAACTAGAAGGAACTAGATGTAAGTGAAATTTCATATGATGCCACAAGAAATGATAAAGGCTCAAAGGCAATGAAACACGAAAGGAACTATGTTGCTACTTAGCCGGTGAGTGGAATCTTTCTCTTCTCTCTTTTTAAATGGAAATTTATTATGTTTCGATTTCGCATGAACTTGCAGTGTTTTATGACTATCATGTATTTTGATGAAATTTCACAAAGATGATAGTTTCTTCAGAAATGTGCATGTGGATATTTATGTAAAATGATGCCTCATGAACTGTAGAGAAATGTTTGATTTGAAAATGTGATTTATGAAATGATGTATCAAAACCTCCAAAGTTGTGTCCTATGTTATGATATGCCGCCTACGGGCGAAGGGGTCTATGGCTCAAGCTAACCAAATGAACGCCGCTCGAGCGAAGGGGCCTATGTGCTAGCTATGACTCAAGCTGTTTAATTGTGCCGCCTAGGGCGAAGGGATCATAAGGTACCTATGGTCCAAGTTGATGTCTACGCGCGTATGACTTGATATCATGATCATGGGATGTGGATACTCTTCGGATAAGATTTTACGATGATCTTGAAATGCAATGATATTCATGATGTTCTCTAATGAATTACATGATGATTATGAATTGAAATGATGTTCATAATGTTTTCTAACATGTTATGATTCCATAAAGGTTGATGTTATACTAGATTTATGTTTAAAGTCATGAAATTCATAAATGACTTGAGCATTTTATTCGAGACGTTGCAAAAGTTACTTTTTTACTTTCAAAAGCATGTTTATTTATAAAAGCTCCACTCACTGGGCTAGTTAACTCATATGTTTTCAATGTGATTTTTCGTTACGGTGACAATTAGAGTTTGGGCAACACATCAGGATCGAGCCTGCTATTTCCAAAATTAAGCCATCATCTAATGAAATGAACTGTTATAAGATTACTGTTAGTATGATTTATAGATTTTGATGGGGTTAAACTACTAGTATACATTGAGGATTATGAGTAACCATAATTGGTTTAGTATAATTTTTTATATCTGAAGTATTCTTACTTCAAATATTATTACATTGTGAAGTGTATTTGGGTTGAGGTTGGCTATTATGCAAGTTGGCTTTTGTGAATAATTAGAGGAGATGCTGTCGAAATTTTTCTAGGATCATTAGCATGTGTACGAGCCGTGACGGTAAATTCTGACTTCTAGTTAGAATTTATCGTCTGTACACGTCACACTTCTAGCAAGTTAGAGGTACTGAGAGTGGGACGTGTCACATCATCTCCAACTGAACGAAGGAGTCAATTTTTGTGAGGGATAAAACTGGAAAAAAAAAAAAGAAAAAACGGAAGAGGGGGCGCGAAAAAACGACGTATCATACGGCAGTAATAAACAGTGCATATTAAAGTGGCGCTTTTTATACGTAGTGGATACACATCCTGTCATCAAATTCCAAATGTATCAACCTTCTCTACTTGTACGTGTAGCTCACTTTAAAGTTGTAGAAGATAAATCCTAGTAAAAATATAGCATTGTCTCTCAGTAATCACGACTTACAGAATAATTCAGTAGTAGTTGGAACAAAGAATTTTATTTGTGTTCCGTGATAGTTTCTGTAGAATCCTTTATGCAATAGGGAATGGTTTTTTTACAATTTCAAAAGTTAATTATATCAAATGACACTTAAGTTTTAAAAAGTAGTCTCATATGTCACCATACTTTAGAACTTTCTAAATTGCCACTATACTTTTAAAAAGTTATCTAAAATGCCATTGTACTTTAAAAATTATCCCACTTGTCATTCAACTCATCAAAATATTGCTTTCTTTTGCTATTGAACAAGTATAAATTGACTATTTTCTTAATTGAAAATTTATCATTTGAGTGTGTTATATATTGATAATAGAAAATGTCACGTAGGAAAATCCGTTTTCTACATTTTTGCTTCATTACTTTTTAATTGAGAACTAATTGAGTGGCTAACGAGATATATATAAGTTTTATGTAAGTTTGATGGCATATGGAGTAAGTTTTGAAGATAGTGGCAGTGAAAACAACCTTTTGAAAAGTTCAATGGCAATTGAATGGCATTTAAAGTAAATTTGAAATTACAGTGACAAATGAGATTACTTCTGAAAAGTTTAGTGGTATTTGAGATAATTAACTCACAGTTTCAGCAAATACACTTTTCTATGAACTTGCCCTCCTAAATTAGAATCTTACTGTGTATTCACTTTTATTGTTTACTACCTTTTGTATATGCGAGCAACATATTGAATCCCTGATGTCTTTGACAGGATTGGCGGACAGCTCAAATTCTAAGTAATCTACTAGCAGTTCTGTTGGATTAGAAGTCTCTTTATACACACTTGGCCGTTATTGCATTTTCTGTTTTCTCATTCAAGTTGCGGCTAAAGAAGAAGATCGGAAGAGCAACATGCTCATCTTCAAAAGTATTCAACGAAGATGATGACCTTGAGGTGCAAATTGGCATTTGGGACACAGATTGGAGTTTATATTTGTTACTCCACATGTCACTAGAGGAGGTGCATTGCCACCCTTACCCTCTCCCCTTATTATGTTGTAGATGCTGCCTTCAATGTTACTGGCAAAGAGTTACGTACTTGCATTTTTTATTTATGTACACATACATGTTTTTTTACAAATTTTTGGTGGTTGTAATGTATGAAGTTGATCAAATTGTCCAAAATGTACAATTCTTTTGCACAAAATTACAGTGGGTTACTGCCTCAAACAACAGTCATGTATCTTCACTTAAAGCACTTGGCTTCGAGAAGAGGCTCACCCTCAAAAGGCTCAACAACTTCAATCATCTGGTTAACACGTTCCTTTCGAGCTTCATCGTTGATATCTACCTTGGTCCACTCATAAAGTTCCATGTCATACCGATCTCGAGTATAAAAAGAGGAATTTCTTGACCACGGAAAAGCCACAACCCCTTAACCTTGAATGGGGGTTCAGAACCAATGATCATCATCTTCCCAAACGCATATTTGTGTGCCAGATCCATTTGCTGGAGAAAGCCAATGACCTTGTTCAAAGTCACAAAAGAAACTGTATTCTCATCATTGTACTTGTAAGCGCAGAACCACAGAGAGTATCCCTCAGGATCATACATATCCCAGAACCCTGTGAAGTAAGAAAACCATAAGCCTCACAGGGAAAATAGAAGCAACCATAGGTGCATCACCATTCACACCTCTGATGATATATAAGAAAGGCTCACAGGCAGCAGGTAAATATAAGCAAAAAGAAACCATGAAGCAAAATACAACACATCAGTGAATAAAACACTGAAAGTGCAATGAAAAATTACAGAAGGGAGAATTCAACAATAATGCAAAGCTAACTATATCAAAAAAACAAAAACTTATCAAAAATATAGAATTTCCAAAATGTTTTTATTCAAACACGTGATCCCAAACATGAAATCTTGTGTTTTTAGGCTTCTCAGACAAGAAGTCCAAAGATCAAAATAATTAAACTTATTTAAGTAATTAGTGAAGAACTTTCCAACCCAAAATAATAAGTCATAATTTAAACACTAACTGCAAAGAGTTTTCCTATGTTCCTTTCCTACGCATTTACCTTTTCGTACAAAAAAATTACTCACAGTCGTGAAGCAATTTTTGAAAACGCAATAACAAGACAGGTTATTGTGTCAACAAAAGCAGTCAGTGTCACGCAATTCCTCAAAGCCACGTGAACATTCAACAACATTCAAAGTGGAATGGCTTTGAAATGATCACCGTTAATTGCTACCTCGCGGAAGTTTGTCTTAGTGTTGGGAGTAGAGCCTCTTCCATTCATCCAAAATCATCTTGCTTGGAGGTAAAGGTCCAAAGGATTCTTTGGCTTAGGCTTGGGTGCTTCTTCTTCTCCTCTTACTGTCTCTTTCTCTTTAGCCTTTACTTCTTTCTTAGTCTCCTTCTTCCGATCTCTTTGGTTTGGGCTTTGCAGATTCTTTAGGCTGCCCAGGCTTCTTTGATGCAACAGGAGGAACAGTTTTTGCTTGCTTGAAATCACCCAATATCTTCTGAAATTTGGACTGGTTAACCACTGTCCAGAAATATCTTTCCACGTAAGGGAATTCAGATGTAAAGCTCTTAGTCATGATAATCTTAAACCCTAGGCTCAGGTTGCAAGTCATAATAATGTCAGCCAATGTCACGGCATGACCAACCAACTATGTGTGGGAGGCAAGATGGGTGTTCAATGCACCCAAAGCCCTTTTTAATGCAGCAACGGCAGCCTCCTCAACCTTCGAACACAAGAAGATAAATGCAATTGAGTTATAGTTGTCGACATATTTCTCTTAGACTGCATGACAGATAACCCGCGTTACTGGGTGGGTCAGACATTAAAGATTTCAACATACCGGAGGAAGGTATACAGCCATGCCAACTCGGGGGTATAACCACCGCAAAATGTTAATGTCAATCTCTGTAGCAGCAAAATCAATCCATTGCTCAATGTGGCCCTGCCAAAATACACAGAAGAAAAGAACAAGCTAAGAAAATATGATACAACTCATCACAAGGACTATATAAGCCATGTGACATAACAAATATAAAACCAGGCAAAAGTGGTTATGCCTTACATAGTCAATCAAGGAAGATCCATACAGGGGGTTGTCAGCCTTCAACCAAGCATCTGCAGAAAGTGAAAATATATCAAGATGAAGTCCAATAATGTCATCCAGCCAGTGGTCAACCAAGGAATTGAGAAATGATCTAACCATATCGAGCAATAGCATTGCTTTCAAATATCGGGCCATCAGGAGTTTCAAGGACAGGAATCTGGAGGAAGGAAACTCAGATCAGAAAATGAAACATCATAATGAGATCAATGTGTCTTCCAACTTGTTATTCATGAGAACCTTTCCAATGGGATTCATTTTGAGGAACTCGGGAGTCTTATTTGATACACCCATTTCAAAATTCTTTACTAGTTCAATTTTTACACCACTGTATTCAGCAGTAATGAGTGCTTTGAAGCCATTCCTGTGTGTACTGCTTGAGTGTAGAACCTAAATAGATGATAGAACAAGTCAACGAAATAAACCCAAATTTGGTCACTAAATGCCAATTAGTTTTGACACTTATGAATCTGGTAAAGGATGTTCATACTTTTAATATAGTAACTTTTCTTAACAATTAATAGTTTGAATGCAAAAATGAAAATCTACATAATAGCCATTATTCTACAATTGCTCATAGGATTTGCTCACTAAATCAAACAAATAAACAAAAAACACCATAATAACTTAATCAAACACAAACATGAACTTAGAAAAACAGTGAAGATTGCATGATTTATCTCATATAAAAATTCAGCTTTCTACACTTCCATCCTTTCACATGACGCTCTTGGTAACACATATACGAAACATTTACATCTGCCCGTTAGGTAAAATTAAGACTATTGAATTCCACCAAATCTGTCACATTGTCAGAAATTCTAATCCAAATCAACTGCAAGGAAACAAAAATTAATTTTCCTAAACGCGAGTTTCAAACTCTACTGCAAATGAAGAAGGGTACCTTCTAAATCAACAAACAACGAAATACAAGCTTTCACAAATAAACCACGCTGATCTGTCTAATAATATTACAAAATAAACTGTTAAGGAAAAATAAAATAGAACATACTCACCAGAGTCATGGCTTCACAGCAGCGAAACTGTAACACTATTACCGAAAATTCTGGAAAGGGAAAAAAATAGATGAAGGTACTCGAGAAAACTTGATATTGAAGTCGAAAAGCACTTCAAATAAACAATTACAACTACAACTACAGAGTATAAAGCAATGGATCAGAAGGATTTGCAGAACCTGAAAAGAGTGACGAAGCCGCAGGCGGACAGTATCGAAGGTGGAGGTTTTTAAGGTTCCCAGTAAAGCGTGGTCGCGTATCGTCTTATGGAAAATAGTAGTCGAGGTCACTTAGCTTTGACATATGTTGCATTTTAGACCCCAATGTAAACGTCTAAATTTCAAGTCCTCTATGTCACATTTGCCCACGTTATACACACACACTAGCTGTTGTACATAATTTGTACAAGACTCTCTAAATTTTCTGCTAAATATAATTATGGAGTAAATAAAAATCATGAACATAAGCTATGTAAAAATAAATTAATTCAAGATGGAAGCCTAGTCATATTTTTATTTTTTATAAAGATTAAGAAAATTTCATTTAATTTAATAGTATAGTATTGGAAAAGTAAATTTAAGGTTTTTTTTTTGTTAAGAAAGATCTTTTTGTTACTATGCCCTTTTATTTATTAATTATTTCACTTTAATAATTTTATTTGTTTATAACAGTACATATTAAATTGGGACATATAAGAAAAACAATATTTCAACTATACTTTTAAAAAGAAAGTTGCCTACAGTGGCGTAGCCAGCTGACAAGAGGGGGAGCCGGATTGATAACTCAAAAAAGTCATTTATGTAAATATTAATTTTTCAAAAGATTACACAAAGTCAAGTGTATTAAAAAAAGCTCAACAGCTAATGAGGCCTAACTCATTTGGTTAGGGGGCTAGGCTAAGGTACTATAATATAGAGGTCTCAGGTTCGATTCCCTGTATAGGGTATTTTCCATATTTTATTGTAGTGTGTATTTCCACTATATGTAGAGATGCATAACGAGCCGACCAGTTCGGGCGGCCCGTGGCCCGGCCCGTAAAAAGCCCGAGCTGAGCCGGCTTGTGGCTCATTTAAGACGAGCCCGAGCCCGAGCCCCAGCCGAACCCAAAACTCAAAGGCGAGCCCCAGCCGGGCCGGGCCGTTAAGGCCCGTGTCAAACTTAGGTAGGGAAACAAAAAATTAAAAAAAAAAAAAGCCGAGCTCGAAAAAGGCCCGAGCCAAAGCTCTGGTCGAGCTTAATTTTCACGGTCGAGCCGAGCCGAGCCGGGCTTTGGCTCAGGCCCGAGCCCAAATTCTGGTGAGCCGAGTCGGCTCGGCTTGGCTCGACTCGTTGACATGCCTAACTATATGTGGGTTTCTATTATTGATTTTCTTGTCACTGTGTTTTAGTAGGATAAATATTTATGCGCATTTGTGTTGTTATAATGCGGATTTTTAATTACACTTTCCAAAAAAGCAACACTCAACAACTCAAAATCTAATTCACTAAACTAAAAAGTTAAGTTTAACACGACGATTTTTTTTACTTTAGCAAATTCATCAATAAGAGGATTTATATCTATTTTGCTAACAAGCTCTCTTTTAATAAAGAATGCAATGTAGTTTTTCCTTTCTTGCTAGGAAGTTGTTAGCTACAATCAAGTTTGAATCCATTAACAAGATTGAATCTATTAATCCACGTAGTAATACATTCCATAGGAGGATTTAACTAATTTTAACTATATTCCATAGCTTTATTTTATAACTTGCATCATATTATATTGTCTAAATGAGCAACTACAACACTCGCCAGTTTTTTAGTTAACAAATCAAATTAGTACTTTATATCTAGCAAACTATAAATAAAATACATTTTAACATACCTTCACAAATAAAAACATTAGCCAGAGTTATTCAGTAGCTGAAGTCCAGAGTTATTCAGTAGATGAAGTTTTAACTCCTTTTTTTGTTTCATTGATTAGTTAGTGATACAAATTTTCAGTTTCTTCATTTCATTTCAGTATAAATTTCACTCGCAAAGTCTAAAACTAAAAGACTAAAACTAATTCCAAATTAGTTTCTTCCATTAATTCCAAATTTCAGTTTCTTCTCAGCAAAAACTTCACTTGCACAAGTCTAAAAGACTGAAAAACTAAAAATAATCCCATAAAATTGAAAGAAAAGTTGTTAAAAAATGGAAGAGTCAAGAATCCTTAGCAGTTCATGGCCTCATAGGTGCTAGAGGAAAAGTGGAAGACCGTCGAGACTCGACTGCCGCCACGGCGTCTGGCCGCCACAAGGAAGAGATCGGGAGTGAAAAGTGAAAACTTTACTTTGCTAATTCGAAATGTTGGTTGTGGTTCAAATTGGATTTGGGGAATATTTTTTCTAATTGCAAAATTCTCAATTGGGAGATTGCAGTTTGCTGGGAACGAGGCAACAATTCAGAATGAATAATTTATGGGTTTGGGAATCGGGTATAATAATAGAGATAGGATTATTAGAATATTATTTTTGGATTTAGGTTTTCCTTCCCCCAAGCTCAAACACAAAAAACCTTTGGATGAAACTTAAAAAAACAATTCCTTACTTTTACTTGGGTATGGGCCAGCCCAGTATAGCCCTCTCTTGCCTGCGCCCTTGGTTGCCTATATTTTGAGACAAACAAAAAGAGAATACAAAACAATCTTTATGGATAGTAACATAATAATTAGAATAAGATAATTCTTAAAGATGAAAATGTTCAAAATCCTAAGATTCAACTGCTCAATTGAAGCGGAGAAGCCCCGACCCTACGCTTTTAGGAATGGACCCTTTAATTAGGCTAGTTCCTAATGAAATCAATTCAAAGATGCAAAGAACCTAGGGTTTGTAGGAAAATCTCCCACCCCATAGATGGAAAGTTTTGTAGATCGGAAGACTAGTTAGTGTACATGCAGTGCATGTGTTTTGTTTCACTTTTCGGTAGAATCTGCGTGGATAGTTCAATGTAATTCAATAGTTCAGTTGGTAGAAAGAGGCACAATGACGTACATTCAAATATTTCTGAAACCATTCTCCAGTTCATTCTTTTGACAAAAATGGAGGTGAACAAGTAGAAATTTCCAAATGAAACCTTGTATATAATAAGATAGAGTTGCATTTAAATGGCCTTTGACTTTTTTCCCGCCCATTTTTTGTTGTAACACTCAAGGTCAGTTGTTTGTGGTACCATTTGTGATGTGCATTTGTCAAACCCCTCAATTAAAAGTATGGGTTGAAGTTATGTTACTAAATCAATTTGCCGGAAGCGTTATAAATTTCTTGTTATACCTCTAGTCAAAATCGAGGGGCACGTCTTGTCAATCAACTCTCTTTTATTACTTAGGTGAAGTAGTGTTATTTGTCATCTTTAATTAGTTTAAAGTTATAGTATTTGTATAAAGAACATGACACACGATAAATAAAAGTCACTTCATATATATTGTAACCGAACACAAGATTGGGAAACCCTTACATGTGAAAATAGGACTCCCAATCTTGTATCAAAAACTTTCCCTAGAAGCCAAGTTTTATTTAGTTATATTGGTTTCCTATCACATGCATAACTTGGCTCACGTCGTGTGACAACATTCATTTTTCGGTCTTTCTCTCAACGATCCTTTGGTGGATCATCTATAAAAGAGCAATCACATACAAGGTGAGTATAAAATACCCCGTGAGTAATACATTATTTCGGTTTACCAAAGGTTTATAGAAATCATTTCATGCTACAATCTTAAGA
>CAVNYN010251239.1:0-12866 GCA_963692815.1 Nyctanthes arbor-tristis
AGCTTACATTAGATACCTGTTCGACGAAGTGCTATAATTCTTCGTACATAGAGAATCTTCGGTCGAATACAATGTTCTTGTTTGGACTAAACATTTCTGAAAATATGAAGTTAGTCTAATGTAAGGATGACCAGGATAGTTCTAGATAATTAGGATATGTCTATATCTAATATGACGTGTCTAGTTATGTCTAGAAATAAAACTTTTACAATAAGCACGACGGCCTAAACGTGTGGAAACCCTCCGAGAAAAACTACAAGTATTCATATCATGGGACAAAACACTCCACTAAGCGCATATGAGTTTATCAGTACAATATAATGATGAATATTGATTTACACACAACAGAACTCTTATCAACTTCTTGATTTTTCTTCTATATATTGCAATGAAGACAGCATCCAGCTGCTCCATCTATCTTGAATACCCTACTCTCCCTCGACCCAATCCGACCACAAGTCCATCGATTGATTCCATAGTTGTGTAGCAATCCCCACTTCACTTGGATTATTTTCCCATCATCACGTGAGTGCTGCAGAGTATGTTCAAGGTGCATTGTAACGACCCGGAAAATCTACCTGCTTACATTATGACTCTTTTAATTATTAAGTAGAACTATTAAATTATTTTAATGAGAAAAGAGAAAAAAAATAAATATAAAGTATGTTAATATTTGTAATAGACGGCTTTAGTCGTTTACTTTAGTATGTTTTAACTTTTCTTATTGTTAATGATTTTAAAGAGATCAAGATGCTATGATATAGTACTCTCTAAGAGCTTCACAAAGACACTAAGAACTCTTTAATTGGACATCATTTGACGTTTGAAAATTAGATTGAATTACAACTCGATAAAAAAACAAAACAAAAAGAAAAACAAAAAAAGAAGGAAGATATTCAGTACATGGTTGCCAAGTGGCAACCATCAAGAGGAACAACAAATTGTCGCAGGTGAGAAAATAAGAGAAAAAATAGAAGCATACCGTTTGCTTTTGTGGCATGAAAGAAGTAATTGCCACTTGTCAAGGAATCATTGGAAACAAATGTTTATAAATGGCCAAAGGCTCCCCCGCCTCCCCCCATAATTGAATCCTTAGTCCTTTATTGTTTACCCATAGCAATTTTGGTCCCACAATTGTCAAGTACATTCTTTACACAAGAAAATTCTATATCCACACGCCAAATTCATTAGAGATAGTGAATTATCCACTCATAAAGGAAATAAAACACAATTATAAATAAATAATATTTCCTCTTTGTAAACATTTAAATTTAAGAAGACGAAGGAAAATTCGAAGGCACGAGGGGCTAAAGAACGAGGAAGTAAGAAAAGAAGAACTTAATAATCCTGATTAGGGATTTAATATGAGTGATCTTATACCTCATTTATTTATGAATATGCTTATATGATATGTTTGAGAAATGCTCATGTGTTACATGTTCTTGTGATCATGATGATTTTCTCTAATGTCAAGTATTGTCCATGATCAAATCTATGATGAGATAAGTTATGATATGTGAAATAAGTTATGTGATTTAATTCATGTTATGCATAGCAATTAAAGCACAAGTGTTTTTTTAAAAAATAAATTACATCTAGATCTTCCACATTAGTTTCAAAACAAAATTATGTTCAATACATGAAATCTTTAGTGCTAAGGTACTTTTTCAAGGTTGTGGGAGACTACCAAGATAGTATATGATCAAACCTTCAGAGTAAGTTATAGTTTTGTGAAGCACCTAGGTGATCTATTATGAAACCTCATGTTATATTATAATCGAACCACTTATATTGAGCGCTCGGAGTAAGACAGGTCTATGATGTAATTCGAGTCCAAACTCACGTTTTTAGAAAGAAAACTTGCATGTGTAAAGGTTTCTCACTGAATATTCTATATTCATTCTTTTCCATGTTTTCCAAATTTTAAGTACTTGGAAACTATGTGAATTGAGCTATCAGGAAGTCTCAGGCACAGGTGTCTACATGCCAATATTATCGAGTCATGACCTATAAGGAATGGCCGCCTCATCACTACGAACCGTTGGCTATGACTAATAAGAATAATTGATAATAAAATAATAATCAAATTGACGAAATAACATATGAGATTGACAAATTGGACATGAACATACCTATATTTTTAAGAATATTAACAAAACAGAACCTATAGGACCTTGGCTAAATCTTAGACAGGATGTTCAAGTGAACTTATTACAGACTTAGAATAATAAATATTGAAATAATAACACTTAAACCCTTGTAAGGAGAAGAAAGTAAGTGCAACTCCGGACGAGGCATTACAAGTGGTATCAGAGTAAGTAAATCATGGTCAGGTCATTACATGCGTTCACAAATTTTTTACTTGGTTGTTGATTTTTACTGCTTAAGCTATTTCATCGTTGGTCTAAAGTTACAACATTAATCATGAAACTTAAATAAATTATCATCCTTGACAAAAATTACAAAATGCCAACAAGCAATATATGCCAACAATTCAAAATTTTTAATTATTTTTTTTCTTCAATTGGTGAAAAAAAAAAAGAAAAAAGAAAAAAATTTAATTATTATTATTATTATTATAATAGTAGAATTAACTCAAAAACTTTTTTTTTGGGGCTATTAACAAAAAGTTTACGAACTACTAATTTCTAGCCACAAAGCAAAGAAATATTATTAAGAATATATAAACAAAAACAATTAAAAAGGGTAATTATATTCACAGTGTGATTTTTATTTAGTGCACTACATCTTAATTATTTAAAAGGTCCTTAACGTTTACTTAATTTTATAATTGTATCCTTAACTTTTCATTTATTTAATTTTTATCATTAGTTTTCATTTGTAGTAAGTTTTTCTACACTAAAAGTTACTGTTCAAAAATTTCTTCAAGCGTCGAAAAATTTATTTATGTCTAACATTTTCTAAAAAATAAATAATAATGAATATTGAAATAGAAAGTATATGTATAAACTTTGAACAATGCTAATATAATATTTTAGATTCAAGTGATCATTACTTACAAAGCATGTATTCTAATTCATAAAGATTAACTGTGGGGAAAAAAGTGAGGGATATAATTGTAGTAATAAATAAAGATGAAGACACTTAATGCAATTAAAACGTGGTAGACCAAATAAAATGTGTAATGTGAATATAACTAGTCTTAAAAAAACTACTCCTTCCGTCCCACAAAGATATTCCCTTTTCATTTTTCACATAAATTAAGAAAACATCATTTAATATTATTAGAAATGTACAATTTAACAGTATATTTCCTAATATACCTTTGATTTATTTAATATTTCACTTTAGTTATTTTTTATTGTTGATTGCTATGCACTATAAATGAAGGAGTATTAGAAAACTAAAAATTAATTTAGGAAAGAGGAATATAATTTGGGATGGATAACAAGGGAAATGAGGAATATCTCTTTTGGACGGAGGAGTATAACACTTTTTATGGTAACAGTTCTCTAAAACTAGATAATCATTCCCTCAATGAGGCCAAACAACGTAAATAAATAGTTCAGATGTTAAATAAATGAATATAACTGGGCAATTAATTATTTCTAATATAATAAAAACATGATCAAATATGACTTAAAACAAATACAGAAGACCCTTTAACAGCCACAACAATTTAACAAATAAAGACTAAACACTAAATGTGTGTTTGACTATAAGTATAGAATTTACTTGAAAAGAAAATATTTTTTCATCAATTGAATTATTGGAAATTGAATTCTATAAAAAATGAATTGCAAAGCATTTGATTGAAAGCGAAATTCCCCTGAAAAAGTGTGGATTATCTATAAAACAAAAAACTTAACTCCTCCAGTGGAGAAAAATATTTTCCTTGTTTTCAAAGAAAATATAGTCACGTGAACAAAAAGTAGAAAATGTTTTTCCTATAAAAAATGTTAATCAAACACCATAAAAGTAGGAATTTAGATAGAAAACCCTATTTTCATAGAAAATCTTTGGTAATCAAACACACTCGAAGATCACAAATATATAATAAAGATATATTCATTTTTTTTAAATACACCACATATTAATTAATTCTATTGAGATTCCTAATTTTGATTCTTTGTTAAATTTATGTCCTTAACTATTTTTCTTTGCAGTTTTCTTATTATTGACTTTTTATAGATCGGAAGAGCACACGTCTGATAATTAGTAATATTTCTTGTTCTTAAAACCATTTTCACCTAGAAATTTCATTAATTTGTTTTGAGATTTTATTAGTGGTATATAACTAAAAGGGGGGATGAGGGGACATTTTTTAATTTCCCATTTCGCTCTTACATCTTTTTCGTAATTCCTTGTTAGCCCTTAACTCATTAATTGATTTGAAAAACCAAATAATTTCGAGCAGTTTGAAACTTTTCTAATTCGCTTTTAATTCACGGTTTATGCATCAACATTATGGAATATGTAGAAACAAGAATCAAAGTTTCTGTTCACCCTAATTATATTGGAGAATCAACCAGTGAAGTAGTCCCAGTGTTTTACAATGTATTGATATTGTAATCAGGACAGTTCTATTTGTACATCAAACTATTACTTAAATTTTTACATACATGAATGCGCAAAAATGATCTTCTGCCATAAGCTAGAAACATATGTGACGTGAGAATATTGGACAACCTCAATGTGAGTTGTCAAATTCTGGGACAATTCTATGTGATTTGTCCAATAATCTTCTACTATATGTGTATCTGACAGTATAATCCCGCCAGACATATGGTAGGAGAATAGAACTGCATGTATCTGACTTGTGAGGACTTTTGATTTGAATTTGTTGTGTTGTATAGGTAAATGAGATCTTACCCGGTGTCCTGTGCATAAGAAATTAAATAAGCCATTACCTAGGAATGGAAAGGTTCTTTGTGCAAACTTCAATAAAAAATGAATGAATCTTTTACAAGCTAAGTGCTATTCCTTCGAACAAGCTGGACAAAAAGTGTCAATGTTACTCATTTTCATCACATAAAATAAAAATTAAAAGTGATTCGGTTGGCTTTGAGTTGTTTTTAAAATGTGAAACTTAAACCAAACCATTTTAGAATGGTTTAATTTGAGTTTGCTTCAAAATATTTGCAGTTCCTCGAGGAATTGACCCAACGGTTTTGGTTCGGTTTACGGTTTCGTGCTTATTCTGTGTGCAGCCTAATGGCGGTGGAGGCTCCACATGGAAACCATGTAAGCATAAAAACATACTGTAAAACACTAAAAATATTAATCTCGATCTCTCACCACATGTTTGGAGGGATAAGTTCATTAAACATATAACAGTAGACATGTAAAATATTATATAGTGTCATGAGATCGGAAGAGCACACGTCTTCAGGTATGTCAAATAGTTATGATTTCACATGTATACTCCAATACACGCCACATGACACTATATAATATTATATACGTGGTGTGAAATAGTTATGACACTATATAATATTATATACGTGGTGTTAAATCGGGACGGTACATCCCAGTCCTTAATAACCTTCAGGAGCTATACATTTGGCGCGATAATGATGCCAGATAAGTACTACACTATGTGAAAGAAACCACTTTTAATTTTTATGAAACCACTATTGATTTTTTTCACATCTAGCATTAGTTTTGTTTTGTGTCTTTCTTTGCACTGTAAAACAGTCAAAGCTCTTTCTCTCTCTCTCTCTCTGCCTTTGTAAGGCTGCATTTTCCCTGCCGTGGAATCTTGACTTCGGCTTCCTGTCTTTGCACTACTATGATCACTCTCTCGCTTTGGATTCTATGTCGGACATTTTTTACTATGATCAGCAATAAAGATCTTGTATTTATTACTGATTCAATCCTACATCAAGATATTTAGAAGACATGTCTTATGAAATTAGAATATCTAACTTTGACTATCACGATAATTTTGATGGTTACTCAAAAAAAAAAAAAAAAAAGATAATTTCAAGTGGCTTGCATTAATACAGGTCATAGAATGTGGCAAGTTTTGTTACGAAATTTTTGAGAGATTTTTAAACATTTTCATTCAAGTATAATACTTGTCCAATAGTAAGTGAGTAGGGCTTGTCCCAGGTTATTTGTGATAAGTCAAAGAATTTTCTCATTCTTTCCTTTTCGAAGGTGGTATATTCTCATTCAAAGAATCCAATTTTTGACACTTTTGACCATCATTAAGAAGTATAAGCGAACCTTACATAGCATCAACATCATACACGATTTGTAGTAATAATTCACGAATTTCTATTCTTATATATCTAACAATTCAGGGCCGGACATGTGCTCAGTAGGACTCGAAGCGAAGTTCTAGAAATGGGCCCCTTACAGTGTGTCTTTTTTATTTAAACATTTAGCTAAAAGAGAGTAGAAAAACCAATGATACTAGTTATTATTTAGTAATAAAAATGAAATAACTAATTTGTTTAACCAAAAAAAATAAATAAATAAAACAACACTCCACCAATTAAGAAAATCGTAAGTGTCAACTTTTAATATAAATGAGAAAATAAACATGACCAACGCTAAACTTAGAAGGCTAAAGGAACAAATTCAAGAAGACAAAGAGTCTAAGCAGTATTATCTCAAATTTTAGAATTTTGAGACTAGGTTTTTGTGTTTCATTAATTTTAGATGTATATATATATTAAAAAAAAAAAGAAAAACAGAATTCCATGAAATTGGCCCCCAAGATTTTTGGGCCCTAAGCAAAGGCATGCTGTTCCTATTGCCAAGTCCGGCCTTGTAACAATTAGATACACATTTTATCAGTGGCAGAGCCACGTGGGGACAGGGAGTCATGGGCCCCCAGTGATTTTCTTTTTTTTAACATTTGATTAGTTTTTTCCCCTTTCAATTGAGTGGAGGAAACAGAATGGGGTGATATTATGTAAATACATTAACGAAAGAAGATGAAGTACGTCATTATATAATACTTTATCCGTAAAGAACAAAACAAAATTTAGTTTGATTATATAAAATACTATGGTGAAGAAATATGAGTAAGTGATTTTTCCTATTTATTTCAGTTAGTTAGGTTACAGTCTGGGACTAATAAAGTAGTAATAAGAGAGTCGAAAAAATTATAGAGACATTTATTATGTGCCTTAATGTGATTAGAGAAAATAACTAATTTATTTGGTAATATTTTTTATTATATTATTTATTTTATTGCCTTCTTAGAAGAAACTAGTTTTACGACGCTCTTCCGATCTCGAAATAGAATAATTAGCAAAAAAAATGAGGTAATTTTAAAAACTAAATATTCATAATTTTATTGCATTGTCACGCCTCCACTAATTCTACAATATATTTTCTAAAGATCTTCTATTAATTAACAAATTTCGTGGTAAAAGTTTTAATACAAATAATGGGAACGGGGCATATAAAAAAAACAAATAATTTTTGACTTGATAAAGTTAATTACTTAAACTAACAAGTGGTTATATTTAAAAGAATCATTACAATTCAGTTTCTTAATAAAACGCAAAGAACTCAATAGGTTATATTAATAGGTAGTTTTCATCGATTGCCAAAACGAGCAAAATTAATTTTTTTAAGACAAATTATTAGAAATCTATTATACTAGAACGTAAGTTGTCAATGTTATATAAAATTAGAAATACATTTATAGAGAAGTAGGCATATTTGTTAATATAAAAGGTATTAAATTCACAATATTTTCAAAGATAGATTGTCACTACATGTAAAATATACTCCCTTTTGCGAGCATGCTCAAACCCCTGACTTGCCTTGCTTTTCACATATCATATCTATAAAATTGTAAAAACAGAGAGTGAGTACGAAGTATTCAGCGAGTAACAAAATCCTTTGATTCATCTTTTATTTAAAAGATTCATTTTCAAGGAAACAATTGAATGTAGAAAGATTTTAAATGCACAAAAAGGTCCGATCACTAATTAAACTACTATTATTGATGCGCGCAAGACTCATAACAATTCAATCAATTTCATCATAGCCATGTACAATTAAGTGAATCCACAATGAACCCCGGTTGACCCCTACAGGAATTCTAATTCGAAACAAACACCATACTAATCTTCTCTATCCTGAGATCATTAAATAACTCATAGTGTAGGAAATAATTCAAAGTAAATTAATATAAAATGAGTAGAGTCACTAGTTATTCACATGCAATAAATTAATCTTTCTTTTCAATACATAAAATCCATATTTATTTTATGGAAATTATCAATCAAAATACATGCTTATCTTATCAAAGTTTCATTAATTTAAAAAATGAATTAAAGTATTAGTTACTCACCTCAAACATTCTTCAAATAATCTCAAGTAGAAAGTGCTATTAAAGCCTTTTTATTTCTCAACTAAGCTAAATTTTCAAATTAAGATCTATCTGCATATGACAAGCACTTTTTTTCAAGTGTAAAACTAGGTGTTTGATAGACTTTTAGAGTTGATTTCTTCCCTCTAATAGCTTTGAACGAGTTTTGGGGTTTCGGGAGAAAAATAGAATGGTTTTTTGGAGGGGGGTTTGGGAAGTTTGAGGACCTTTAGGTCTTTTATATAAGATCGGAAGAGCGTCGTGTTTTTAATAAATTTTGAGTTTCGCTAACTAAACTATGACACATGGCGGGACAGGCATAGTACATTTGATGGCAAATTGTCCGAGAAGTCCTTACACTTTACATTATCTTTCAATTAAGTCATCGCACTTTAGTTTATGTCAATTAAGAACTAAATTCTTTTTTTTAGCGTAATTGAGTAACAATCTTTTAATCTTCTAATACAATTCAAGAAATCTTAAAATAATATTTAGATAATTCCCGTGACATTTCAAACGGTTATTTGATTATTGTCAAAATAACATTTATATTGTCAATAGCAAACTCATATGGTTACACAATATAACTATTACATTGTCAGTAGCGTCGTTAATTCATCATTGTCAATATGTTGTCAATCATTATCAATACAATATCATCAGTTACTTTCTAATTCTAATTCATTGCCCAAATATTGATTATTTTTAATTTTCAATATTCATTTGAGTAACAATCTTGGAATTCAATGCAATCTCATTGTTATATTCTAATTCTTGTCAATCTTATAACAAGTCAAATATAATCATATTGTTATATTTCAATTTCCGTCATTCAATTGAATGGCAAATTTGCAACTTTTTAATTTGATATGATTATATTGTCATATTCTATTTTTTAGTATTCAATTAAGCCATAATTATGAAATCCTTGAAATTCAAGTATTTTTCCCATCATCTCTAAATATTATCATTTTGCTTTATTCATTGTTAAAATTTTAGGGATGTTACATCATATACATACGTTACTAATATATATATATATATATATATATAAATAGAATCAAATTGAAACTTACAATTAATGTTTTATTTAGCATAATGAAATTCCGATCTAGAAATTTTTTTAATACAAAATTAATTTCATATTGAGTATGGAAATAAAAAAAACCATAGCAAATAAAGCATACAAAATTTATAAAACGCCATAATCACCCCACACCCACATCCTTATTCAATAAGTATCAATATAAGAAATCTAAAAACACATTTAGAGTGTGAATGATATTTATTTGTCAGAATGAATTTTTTTCTACATTCATTCTCTACAATATACTTTTGGAGAAATTATTTTCGTATTTTCTCATACAATGCCATACATTCTCCAAAATAAAAAAATCACTATTCACTCAATCTATTCTAAAAATCTAAAGTATACACCCTTCTATTATAAAAGACGCAGGAGAAGTAATATTAAAACAAAAGATAGATTTTGTATGATTTACCCCTAGCATTAATTTTTTAACCACTTTTTGCTCTAAAAAAATTAAAAGAATTTTTTTTTATTTTTGTTCTAGATAATCATCATCAAATATTATTATTATTGTATCCCTCAATTTAAATTTTTACCAATACATATGTTTCAAAAAAATAAATAATAAATTAAATAATATGCTAAACATATAGCTATAGGTTATATGATGTGGATTTATCATAACTAAAGTAAAATTTTTGAAATTGATTTAGAGCTTGTTTGAAGCTCATTATGAGGCCAAATTTATAATGAGAAATTATAATGAGCTGAAGTGAGTGGTAGAGATATAATTGAAGTTTAAAATATGTGGTGATTGTTAAATAATTGTCAAATCAACTGTTAAATCAGTAGTATATGAAATTATAATGAGAAGAAATAATGAGCTTCAAACAAGCTCTTAATTTTACTTTATTATTATACCCTTAATCTCACGAGCATGAACTAAATTGAAATGAGAAGTTTCAATAACACAAGACTTGAAATTTCTCTGTCAACTATTATGATTTTAGAGAAATATTAAATCTTTAAAGATAGCCTAAAAATTAATAGAATAGATATATAAAAAAACTATTAGATAATAAATAACATATTATATATACAATAAAAATAGATATAAATTTTTATATATTATTATAAAATAAAATATTAACAAAATGTAACTAATGGATAATATCACTAATGGATTACTATTATTATTAATAAATAATAATAAGATAAAAGAAGTAGGCCTAGGCGTTTGGGTTTTGGGTTCAGGTATTACACTAACCAGACCCGGACCAAATATTTCGGTTTGAGTTCGGGTTCGGTTTTGAAAATGGCAAGCCCGTTCGGGTTCGGTCTCAGTTTGAGTTCAGGTAATACTTCAGGTTTTGTTCAGGTTTTTCGGGTATCTAACGCATATTATATAAACGCATAAACGAAAAAAAAAACACTTAAATGGATAAGAAGAACAAAAAATTTGAAGCACATATAATTCACTTAAATGAAAATAATAATAATTAGATACTAATATAATAAAGTTAACAATTAGAAACTAGAATTTAGCTAATTGGTTTTATTTATATTTTTTTTGGGGTGACTTTATTTATATTCTAATTTTATAGATTTACAGGTTTACGAAAAACTTACAGTGTTGTTAAATAATTGATTAAAAATAATTTATCTTAGATCGGAAGAGCACATAGTATATATTCGGGTATAATTTTTAACTCATTCCCAAAGCCCGTCCAAACCCATTTGGTTTCGGGTTCCAGTACCGTTCGGGCATAATTTTTATTCGCTACCTGTTCAGGTATATTCGGGTAACTCGTTCGGGCTCAAGTTTTTTTGTCGAGGCCTAAAAAGAAGTATACGAATATAGGATAATGATTTTGATAGGAAAACTTGCATATGATTACTATCCTATTTATATATATATATATATATATATAAAAGATTTTATTCGATTAACATGTACTTCACAAAAGTTTTAGGCTAGCTTTGCCACTGTATATTATTATTGAATTAGAATTTACAAATTTCAACATGGTCAACAATACCACACACCAACTAGGAAAGTTAGTTCCCCTTTTGAAAAAAGGACAAAAAAAAAAAAGAAAAAAAAAAGAAACTACTAAGAGCTTGTTTGATCCACTTTATTCTCTCAATTTATAAATTTACTTATTACTTATTTGACATTTGATTTGATAACTGTTCAATTATAACTACACATTTTACACTTTTTTACATTTCTAATACACATTCTATCTCTTCCCTCAATATAAATTCTTCAAATAAATAGGATCAAACAAGCTCTAAAGTTAGTTCTCTATCTTTATTTTATAATATAATTGATAGTTGATAAAATGAGTGCTTTCTGTATATATCGTCAACCATCTTTCTTCACAATATAACATTCTTTGTGAAAACATTTCGTTTAGAATAATTTCATTTATACAAAAACTGCGACAAAAAGTGTGACAAAAACTGCATTCCACATATTACTACCCATTTGGTTTTTTTACAACTTGTACATGTGGGCCGGGTGATTGGACCATCTGGGCTTGGGTTGGCTGATCACTACTTTAGGGGCTTTCAGCTGAAAAATAAAAACCCCTTTTATCGGCGTTTTGTTCGTTGTTTGGGTCTGTCTTTGGGTCTTGTTGGTCCTGTTTGTTTCTCAGTCCCGTGGGCCGAGTCTTGTGTGACCTATTTGCATCTCAATAAAATTCTATTTTCTCGAAAAATGAAAAAACACTTGTACACGTGGGTAGATATCCATGAATTTCATCACAAATATCAAGATGTAAAATTTTACAAGATAATTTTATGTGTACACAGGTTGTAATAAAAGTTGTACAAATAGTAGTGTGTGAATATTCTTTCCAAAATGAAAATTAGGATGCCAGTAAAAAAATATAATAAACTATTTTCATAGTTGTGGGTAGTGTTCTAGAAAGCTTGAAGAGTAAAAAAGCGTCAAGGCCAGACATTGAGTTTAAGCGCGTCTAAACGTAACAATGTGTAAAAAAAGCGCAACCAATACGTGATAAAACGCAAAGCGTGATGAAATATGGAGTTTAAGCTTCAAGCTTAGGCGACACTTAAACGTCGGCTAGGCGAGCTTTTTAAAATAGAAATTGTGGGAGTAATAATAAGAAAAAGTTAGTTAAAAAATATAATAAGAAAAAGTTATAAAACACAAGTACCATTTTTTTTTAAAATACGTATAAAACACATGTATACGCTTTAGAGTTTTTTAGGTTATTTGTGAAATTTTACAAAATATAAAATATATCGGCCCGAGCCCAGTAAATTAGGTGTGGCCGTATCGGTGTTCTTGCTAGCTTGTTTGACAAGAAGGCTTTAAGGTCCGTGGCCGAATCGGTATTTTTTCTCAGAAACTCTCTCTTCACGGATTTAAGGGGAGTTTGAAGGTTGCTTTTGATTTTCAATTTTATCGCCTGTTAAAATTTCAATTTAGCACAGATAATTTATTTTCTTTGACAGTATTGTGCATTTTTAATATCTTGATAAATAAATTATCTGTGCTAAATT
>CAVNYN010251246.1:0-17421 GCA_963692815.1 Nyctanthes arbor-tristis
CGGCCAAAAGAGGGGGTGAATCCCCTCTATTTTGCTGCCATTTCTGGCAGCGAAATGGGGGGATTCACCCCTCCATTTCTACCGGAATTGGCAGCCATTTGGCTGCCATTTCCCCCTCCCCCCATTTCGCTGCCAGAAATGGCAGCAAAATGGGGGGATTCACCCCCCCTTTTCGGCCGCCGGAATGAACCATTCCGGCGGCAAGGTAGACGTGGCGTGGGGTGGGGTGGGGTGGGATTTTTTAGTTTTTTATTATTTTTAAGTATTTTTAAAAAAAGTTTAAAATGTTTATAGGGGTAAAAACGTCTTTTTTATAAAAATTTGGCAGAATAGTAGCAATAGGGAAGATTTGTGTGCATTTTTGAAAGGTTGGGGGCTGTGGTGTGTCTTAAAAAAGTTGGGGACGAAACCGATTTTTAACCTAAAGGTTGGGGACGATTTGCGAAATTAACCCAATAAATAAATAAATAAATAAAGAAGCTTGAACCGGGCTTTTCAAGTTTTCTTCAAAAAACCCAAGACCGGGCAGGTCGGTCCTTAGCCAAAATTAGGGGTGGGCGTCGGACGGGACGGGATGGGTCGGGTTTGGGTCCAACCGGAACCCGACCGGCAATATTTCAGATTTCAAATTCGTCAACCCGAATCAACTCGACTCGACTCGGGCCGAGTCGGGTTGACTCGGTTCTCGGGTTGGGCCACTACATAAGGCCCAAATTGAAAAAAAAAAATTAAAAAACAACTCACTTTCTTGAAAAAGTCCCATCCATTTACATTTTTTAAACCCAAAATTTCATACGAGAATCCGATCTACTCCTTTTTGTCTTTGAACCCTAAATTCAAAGACACAACAAAAGAGGAGATTTCAAGAAAGCATGGAACCCTAAATTCAAAGACAAAATAAAAGAGGAGACTTATCAAGACAAAGCCGACAGCAGGGCGGCAGGCCGCAGCAGCAGTGGCACAGATGGCACATCAACAGCAGTAGTGGAATGGCAGATGGAACGGTCGCGGCGGAGGCGGCGAAGCGGAAGGTCGCGGCGGTGGTGGACGATGATGATGGCATTCCGCATCAATGGTCAGTGGAGGAACCGAAGAAGCTAAAATATAGATTTGAAGAGTGGAAAGAAAACTACAAGATTTGGTTAAAGAAAGCAAAGTTGAAAGTTCACAATCAATGTTAGAAACCAGGAATACAAGATTGTTGTTGTAGAAATGTAGAGTCAATGAGAGGCCAAGAAAATGATTGACTGATTGTTTTATATATGAATCACAAATCACAATCTTTTGTAGCTTTGCTGGTAAAAATGAAAGTCTCAAATCAGTTGAACCGAGTGGGTAACTCGGGTCTAACCCGACTTGGGTTAGCCGAGTCGGGATCACTTACCGGGTTACACTGAGTCAACCCGATACCCGACTCGACCCGAGTCGGGTTATTCATTCTCCACCCGCGGCCGACCCGACTAGCGACTAAACCTGACCCGGACTAACCCTAACCGGGTCGGTACGGTCGGTTTTATCGGGTTTTCGGATCAGACGCCCAGCCCTAGCCAAAATAACGGAAAACCAGTTGTTATTTTTTTCAAAAAGCCCCATACCGGAACCAGCCGATCAGTCTGGTTCATTGGCCTGTTTGACCGGTCCCCTATTTTTTGCACACCGGTTTAAACCTTCCAAGGAACATATTCCTACGTCGTAAAAAGTAAAATTGTTCTTTGGGAAATTTAGATCTGGCACCTTGTTTTTTAAATAAATTTCACATCTACCTTAGGTTTTTTATTTTACAGATTTACACATAACAATTGTATTTTTGTACTCATTTTTTAAGGGGAATTTTTACTATTTTTTAATTCTGATTGATTTTATTGAATTATTTAATATATTAAACTCATTATCTGAACATGATCTTAAGGGTCCTTTTTAAATTATTACGTAATATTTCATAGATCATGTGGTTGATATCTTTTGGTATATTTTTGAATTTAAAATTTAAAATGTTCATTTATCATGACTTAATATCCTTTTTTTCTTTAGTTACATATTTTATTCATTTAGTTGATCATTTATTATTAATTAACAAAGTGTTTGGCAACTATCCATATTATAATCTAGATTATAATCTACTACGTGGCATCATTTTATTGGTTGCTTTTTGTAAAAAGTAAAAGATTGCGGATTGACTTTTACTTTTTGACTTTTTGAAAAAAGTGAAACCAATGAAATGATATTGTGTGGCAGATTATAATCCAGATTATAATCAGGGTGTGTTGCCAAACACTTTGTAAATAATTAGATTAAAAAAATAAACTAGATATCACGTTACTGTACGAAAAAGCAATTTTCTCCCGTACTTGTTAGGGATCCAACTCCTTGGCTGGGGCTAAGGATGTGGTTGTTCATTGTTATAGTTGGTAGATGCGTAAGGATGCTACATGCATAAGACCCGTCGGTGTGATACAATTGGAACATGATACGTTATGTTGACGGGGGTAGTTGATATGTGCTGCAAACATGTAAAGTTTGCCATCAATCTGTCATTCATTCTAGTAAGAGGTTTCTACTTCCATTTATCCAAGAATTTCCTTAAAGATGTTCACAATGATTATAAAAAATGAGATACTATAACGATTATCAAAAATGAAAACAACTTGATACTATCACACAATACAATATTCAAAAGCACATAAACATTCAGACAGAAGATGATACATCTAGTAACTTTTTTGTAATTTTATTCTCTAAAAAGTTATTCATTCTGGAGATGAGCAGTATACCAAAAACATAGAGAATAAGACCCGTGACTTCTTGAAGGTAGAATTTTGCACATCTTTGTCTAGAGACTCTTCTCCTTGGTGTCAAATAATTGATTTACATAAACATATATGTGTTAAAAAATTAGTATTGCTCTTCCGATCTTGATTAAAAATGTTAATGTCAACATAATAATATTATATTTACATGTCTTTATATAACCAATATTGTAAAATGCGTGAGAAGTAAATTGTCGAATTTGTTCTTTGTATGATGTAAAATAATTATTTATATAGTCAAATATACCTTATATGCTAAAGAAAGTAGTCTTTAATGTAAAACATGTTTCAAACAAAAGCACATAAACATCTAAACAAAAGATGATACTCTGGAAACAAAGAAGCTAATTGAAAACATATACATCAATCTTATAGTCCCAACTTAGGAAGAGACAAGTTGTTCAGTTTCAACACTAATTTATTAAGGTTTTCCGCCTTCGCTAACGGCTTCTTTAGCCAAATCCTATGAAGTGCATTTTTGACAATGTAATTAAGTGTTAAATAAAACAAAAAGTATGAAGTGCAAATCCTTATGTATTTCATGATCAAATAATAATATTGGACCACATATACACAATGGAAATTGTTGAATTGGAGTACTTTTACGGCACATTCTTTCTTTTTTTTTTTCCTTTTGATCGCTAATCATAGAAGTAATATGTATATATGCAATATTATGAATGCTACATGTGCAACGCAAATGGCTCCACTAGTCTCAAGACAAATGGAATTTTAAGCAAAATAGGAAGATTAAAGAATCATGCCCTGTGTGGATAATTTTTAGAATAGAGCAACAATTCCTACATGAGAGGATAGAGAAAAAATTGCAAAGACTATATATGAGAGAGAAGATAGAGCAAAAATTGCAACTCACATATCTTGAAAAGAATCCCAAAAAACACAAAAGAAGTGAATGTGAATTGTAAAGAACAATAGAACATAAGCAATTGCCAAATGCCAATTGGAAATTAGGATTTAGGACTTAGAAATTTAGGATTTAGGTTTAGGAATTGGAAAGAAAACTCACAGTGCTGACTAACATTGCTTTTTTGGTTGTTGGTCGAATGGCGACGAACTACTGGACAGGCTGAAAACAGGAGGAGAGGGTGATGGCTGGACTTTCACACGCCGAAGACTGAGAGACAGTCAGGGTTAGCAATGGGTAATGTGGCCAAATTTTTCTGGGCAATATTTCTTATTTTCTTGGCCCTTAAATTCTACAAAAAATGACCTTTTCACTTTTGGGCCCTTATATTTTTAGGCCTAGGCGAACACCTCAGTGGCCTTATGGTCAGGCTGGCTCTGGTCGGAGATCGACTGGCCGAGACGAGGGCAGGCTGACAGCCGGATGTTCACGCTTGAAAGATTGAGAGATAGAGTTGGGGTTAGAGTTTTCTTTTTAAGTTTTTTCATTTTTTTTATAGAAGGTTTAGTGTTCTTCCCAGTAATAATCTCCCACCAGATGTTTGGCAGGAGATCATTTTTGGTGTTCTTCCTCGCTTGCTCACTTGTTCTGAATTCTAATTTTCTATTTACGTGTTTATCCTTTTTTAAAGAAGTATCCAGAAGACATTTAAGTAGTTTATTTATCTGTTTAATTAATAATAGTTTAGTAATTAGGTAAAAAAGGTTAATATGATAGGGTTTTTTATACAAGGGTATGATACTGCTCTTTTTAATACTAAATTCTGATACGTAATCACCTTTGTCTGTATTAGTTGGTTTTGGTTGTTATATATTTACACTTGTTAGAGTTCGCACAATGCATAGTATTCCTTAGCAATGATTTTATCTTCTAGTAGTCGACTTATACATCTTCGATTTAAAGTGCTGGCTATTTAGTGCTTGCTAGTTTATTGGTACATTACGTTGATTCGGTCCGATGATACAGATCTCACTTGTAAAAACCAGCTTTTCTATTTTCAAAGTTCAATATTTACCTATCAAAGTTAAAGGTGGAATAGTCAAGTCAAGGATAAATTTGGAATAAGATGCATTAATTTAGTTTTTGGGTTACCATTTAAGCAATTAAATAAGTTTGAGATTTATATAGAATCATATTATAAGTTGGTAGTTTAAGTGAACTAATGCATGAAATTAAGGGCCTAAATGAAACAAGACATAAAGTTAAGGATTAAGTAGACAAATATTTGGGATTAAACCAAAATATCTAAGGAAATGGTGGTGAGGATTGAAGAGAGAGAGAGAGAGAGTAAAAGAGACAGAGTTGGGAGATGAGAGCCCGAGCATGGAAGAAAAAATGGGGGGCAAAAGGATAAGCTAGCCACGAGATTTTTAAAGTGGGTTCTTGATCAACTTGGGTTTTACGATTTTAGGTTGATTTCAAGAGGTAAGAGGAGCTTTAATTCTACATAATGTTTAATTTGGGGTTTTTAATATATGGTCTGAGGTGATGAATCTTAAAAGGGAAAATAACGAGTTTGTTGACATAAGTTACATATATTTAAATTTCTTGAAGCATATGTATAGTATGAGATTCTAGGGTTTGAAGTTATTGGGGTTAATTTAAGGAATTAACTAAGTTAAGTGTATTTAGCTTTCTTTTTACTTTACCTCATGTTAGAAGATGTAAACATTAAGATGATTGTTATAGATTAGTTTAACTATACATAAAGATGGATAAACTAGCATGATTAATAACTTTAAAGAAGAGGGATTTATAAAGATGTGAATTTCAATTCCCAATTATAAGTGAAAAGGAGAATTTATTGAGCTATTCATAAGGTGTTTAATGTCCAAACTCTGACCACAAAGACTGTCTAACTATATAAATACCAAGAGAATAACTTATACATTGTTTGGAATTATCATATAAATGGCAATAACTTTGGTTGAAATTTGAGTTATTGAGTGTTGTTGATATTTTTAAGATATGGTCCTATGATAATTGTAAGAATAATTGACATCAAGAGCAATTAAAATATGGGACAGCTTTATTTAGTTAAAGAAAAGATGGAATTAGTATGAATGTAAAGGAAAGAAACGGGATATGACTTAAGAATAAATATGTGCTAATATAGGGGGTTGATGTATTAAATTGTGAACAACTAAATAAGTTAGGACGTGAAATAAGTGAATGGAAAAAGGGAAACTGAATGAACCAAAAGTTATGAAAATAGAAATTATTTGGATAACAAGATATTATGAAAAAAGGAATTGAAATTTAAGAGTCTTCATGTTATACTACAAGAAACACGAAAAGACATTGCTATTTAGCTGGTGAGTGGAACTTTTCTCTTCTTTCTTTTTAAATGAAAATTTATTATGCTTTGATTTCACATGAATTTGAAATGTTTTATGATGGTCTCGTATTTCTATGAAATTTCACCAAAGTTGATACTTTCTTTAGAAAAGTCGTGAGGATATTTATCTGAAATGATGCCCCATGATCTGTAGAGAAAATATTTGATTTGAAATGTGGTTTATGATGTATCCAAACCCCATATCTGTATCATATGTTATTATTTATGCCGCCTATGGGTGAAGGGGTCTATGGCTCAAACTGTTGATATGATATGCCGCTCAAGCGAAAGGGCCTACTCTGCTAGCTATGGCTCAAGCTGGTTATTGTGTCATCTTGGGCAAAGGAGTCATATGGCACCTATGGCCCAAGATGATGTCTATGCGCATATGACTTGATATGATAGTTACATGATGACATGAGATTATGGATACTTTTTGGTGGATTTTATGATGATTCTTGGAATGAGAATCCATTTTCATGATGTTTTCTAGCATTGTAATGAATCTATAAATGTTATGATCTGAAATGAATTCAACTTGATAATGATATTCATGCGGGGTTTATATTTAAAATACGAAAATCTAGAATTAGCTTGTACATTTTGTACGAGATTTTGCAAATGACATATTTTGACTTTCCAAAGCATATTTATTTACGAAAACTCCACTCACTGAGCTTGGTAGCTCACATGTTTTCTAAATGATTTTCTCATCAGGTAGCAATTAGAGTTTGGGCAGATCGGATGGCTGAGTCTACTATTTCAATAATTCGAGTCACCACCTAATGTATTATCGAAATGAATTTGTTATAGGATTTGTTATTACTATGATTAATAGACTTGGTATGGTTAAGCTTACTAGTATACATTGGGAATCCCATGTGAATCATACTTGATTTAGTGTATTTCTTCATATATCAAGTATTGTTACTTGTAATGATGGAAATTCTTATATTGTGAGGCATTAATAGGTTTGATGTTGGGCATTTATACAGGTTGTTTTTGTTATTAAATTAGGGAAGATATTGCCAAAATTTTTCTACAATAATTAGCATGTTCATGAGCTTTGACGGTAGATTCTAGCTTATAGTTGGAATTTATCATCGGTACAAATAACACTTCAAGTATATTAGAGATACTAGGTGGGGTGTGGCGCCACCTATTAGTTAATAGTTTGCTCCTTATAATTTTTCAAGTTTAAGGTTAAACTTACTTAATAATCATATGAATTAGTGTGTAATGAGAAGCAAAAATATGGTCTCTGCATTAAATTTCACTTTGAAATATATTACTTATGCCTTGCTACAAGAATTGAATTTTTTTCTTCCCTTGCGAGTGTTTAGCTTATGATAGTTTTGTATACGTTTAACTGGAACGCGTAACATGTTTTTCGTGTTCATTAGTATGGTTGAATATAAACTCTAGTTGAGCTTTGGGTCGTCTTACCTATTCATGAGTTTTATTTGTGGCTTTTGAGATCGTAGGGGATGGCCGTGATGATAGCATGATAAGTTAGGACTATACTCTATTTGTCATACATTACTGTATTTACATAGTATTATACTCGGGCATACATACTCATTCTTCCTTACTCAACTTTGAACAGAGGCTAGTTAAGTGAACTAAATTTCTATAGAAGCACCGTATATCTTTATCAATCATAAGTCAAAGATCAGTGATTTCAATTATTTATCATAATCGTGGAAGATGATTAAGTAATGAAGTCTCATTAACAAAAAAAAAGAAAAGAACACCAGGAGGAGTCATAGTCATGTTCTTACTCCCTAAAATGTTCGTAACATCGAAAGAAACATATATATATATATATATATATAAAAGAAATTAAGTTTGCGGTACCTTTGTATTACATTTTTCCCGCCAAAAAGTTTGTTAGTAGGGTCTTTTTTGACATTTTATATTGCAATAACTCATGCGGTATTCCGAATTTTCAATTTTGTATGTCTTTTACGTCTATGGAGAATTAAGTTGGAGTCTTTTTTTCCTCAATCAGATCTAGTCATGATATATATATATATATATTTGCAAACTATTTTTTTAATTGTGATGATATGATCAAGCGATATAATAAAATTAATTTCAACAATCAAATGGTAGGGTACGATAAAGGATGAGATTCACCATTCAATTTTTTGAAATAAGATTCACCATTTAATTTAATAACTAATAGATAATTATCATCATTTAATTACTTAAATTATGGATAATTTTGATTATCTAATTGTCTAACCGATGAATAAATGTCCCTTTGCTTGAAATTTATAGTTTATAGTTAATAGAAATTAAATATATATATATTGTTAGTTTAAGTTAATTGAAAATTATAATTGTAAACTTTTCTTAATTTTTCCCAATATGAATATTAATAATTACAACAACTTTTATGTATTATTAATTTATATCATCTTCATATTGTCTTGCATATTGGTTTCAAATAAAAAATATTTTTAGAGTACATGACAGCGGACAACTAATAATTATTTCGTATAATGTCATTTATCTAAATTAGTGTAAAAAATAAAAGGATATTTATTTGCATTAATGATAACATTTAGGTTAAATTTAGCTATAAATTATAGTTACCTTAATATGACAAGAACAAAATTACATGATTTATTTGGTCGATGTTAAAAATTAGATATTCCTAAATAAATAACATAACCTTATAAAATTTCACCATACAAAAACAAGAAAGAAAGCTTAAATTTCATATTATTTATTTTTTAAATAATTTGATATGTATTCTGCGAGAAAATATCCAGTACTCTAGACCAATCTTCAACCCACACATGGGTTCAAGTGTCCCAAAAATGGGGCTCAAGATCCAGCGTGTGAGTTTTTCATTGGCCTGAAGTACCCAATAGGGTACTATTGGAGTACTTAATTTTTTTTTTATTCTTCCCATGCAACGAACATGTGAGGATCTAATAAAATGAAAAGTAATGAGAAATGTCCAAAACATATGAACCGGAACCCTTAGCTTAATTGTCAATGTGCCTATTCAAAGACTATTGTATTCACATGTGGCACTCATTGAATCATCATCTTCCTCATTCTATTGCGTTGTTGATACATTCAATTAACTCATGGTAGTATAGTTGTCTGAAATTAATATTCCAGAGGTACTATGATTGGTGTACTGTTTTGATGCGGTTCATGAGCCATTATAGTAAATCATCACTCCTATCATTATTCTTGGTTATGTGAAGCTCAAAACATGCAGCCAAATATCATCAACCAATAAAAATTACAAAACTATGTGGAAGCATTTATCAGAAACCACTAATGAAATGGAACACATTTTTATTGGCATTTCATAATCAATCCTTTATATATGTTCCTCATTAATGCGGATACACCAATTTAGCAGTGTGTATATTACTATTTAAGAGCATAATTAATCATGGTTTGATATTAAGAATGGGAGATGTACGAGTAGGCACAAGCAAACAATAGATATTAAAACACATCATGGACTTTTTAATTGGGAAGCATGAACGGGAAGTCGATAAAGCTAGCCTTCTATCGTAAATGCTAGATGTTGGACACAAGGCCAAGATTGCATATGCTTCAATTTTTCAGTTTATATATTAACTAGTATTTGCACCCATGCATACCGGAAAAAAAGTTTAAAGATAAAAGCGAGACAATGATAAAAATTAATTACAAAAGTGACAAACCTTATTAATGATAAATGTAGACGACATGTAGTATTCATTTTGCGTGAAGGATTAATTAATAATTTGCGAATGTACAATACGAACTTTAAACTACAGACACTCAAATAGCTAATGATCTGGATAACGATATCGAACTTGACCATGAATTTGGACTACACTACTCTATACTGTGCATTTGAAAAGCAATTCAAAGTGTATAATCTATTGTATGTGTAAAAAGCAATCATAAAATACCAAAAGTAAACAATTTTGCAATAATCAATCCAATATACCCAAGTAACAAATAATGTCCAATCCAATATACCCAAGTAACAAATAACTGTCAGTGGTGGGACTCCATCTTTTTTGAATCATATAACTAATATCCCATGAAATCTACAAGATTCTCAAATGTATTGAGTTAGGGTGAGTGCCAAGTTTTTTATTTGGGTGATCCTTTTTAATAAATTTTTTATTTAATTATCCATGTATTTTATTTTCAAATCTACACTGGTGTATTTGTGTAGAAATTTCATGTATTTCTGTAATTTTTTATGAACCAGGTGTATATATCATTTCGCAGTCCATTTTAGACCAAATCATCTAAAGCACCTTTTTTTAAGTTAGTTAGGATTTGTAATGGGTAACAATGCCGCATTTTTCTGGGCCCTATTTCTTTTTTTTTTTTGTTTTGGCCTTCTTTCTTATTTTTTCTTGGCCTTGAATTCCTTTAAAAAAAGAAAAGAGACAGAAGTTTTGACAGTGTTATCTTCATGATCCAATCTTCAGTTTTCAATTTTTAAATTCATTTTTAGTTCTATGTTTTCAATGTCTATTTTCATATTTCTAAAAATGCGTTTACTTTGTCATTTTGGAAAACTATTTTTTCAGAACAAAAACAAGAAAACGCGTTCTACTTGTGATTTTGAGAAATGACTGGTTCGAAACTTTAACAATGACTGTGTTAAGTATGCTAAATCACAATTTTTCTAAGAAAAGTTAAGCTTTTCTTAAAAGAGCCCCAAATTCTGATTTGGCATGTCAACTAGAAAGCGGAGCCCCGCATGAGCAATGCAAATTCCCTCTTTTTTTTACTGGGGCCCCACCAAAAAGAAATCAAATCTGGTTATACCCCTGACCCCACACCACATTTCATAGCCCCCCATTTCAATGAAATCGTTTTCTCCATCAAAGCTCACACCCCATCATTTTTCCGTCTCGCCGTCACCACCCATCGCCGGTAACGCAGCTCAGCTGACGGAGAAGCCCACCGACCGCTGCCTCTAGTGACAGAAAATCAGCCCTCCAGATCTCTCTTTCTCTCTTTCGAAGCACTCCAATCCGCCCCTCCCTTTACGATTTTCACTGGTTTTTGAACCCAAACGATGGCTGCTGGTTTAAATATAAGCTATGGCTTGTCCGTGTATGGTCCTTTCCTTGTCGTTCTATAGAACTGCACTTTCGTGAGACAAATCTCAATCTATTATCTGGGCCTGAGACGACACATCAGTTAGATTTATATCGGGCTAGTCATGGTTTCTACCACTGTTATGCTCTCGCTCTTTTTTTATACAGGAAGAAAAAGAAAACACCATATTTATACAAAAGACTGAAAAGAGCATACACCCAGATACCCTGAAGTTTATGAAGGTGATAAACTCTTTAGACCTAGTTCGGAGGATATAGTAATCGAGCATCGGTTTCTTCACTCTGCATCATGATATATTTCTAGATTTTCCTGCTTCTTTGGTTACATACTTATAAGTTGTAAATGTTATGGTAGTCTGTAAAGCTTTTGCTGATCGATACTAGATTCTTTGTTTGTTTTGATGAATATTTATCTCTAGTATAATAAGGTCATCGAGCTGGTTCATTGGCTTACCATGGGGAACCTCGCAATCCATGGGAGACTTGTGAGGTGGCCTAAAGGTCAAGTGCCCAGGCCAATTTTGCCATGAGATAGAGAAGGCATGGACGGGCTTAGCCCAGCTCTAAGCAGATTCTTCTTCTTTTCTCAGGATTTTAAAGGAAAAAAGTCAAAATATGGCAGTACCTTCAAATATGCCTATCCATTTGGAGATACTTCAAGTCTTTAAATATGCCTAGAATATGTAAATAAATACAAATACACCAGATAATTGTCCAAAATGATGGAGAAACCGATTTCAATGAATTAGGGGATGGGTTGTGAAATGTAGAGTCGGGTGGGGCTATGACCATATTTGATTTTTTTCAGTGGGGCCTAGTAAAAAAGGGAAAATTTGCATTGCTCATATGTTGTGGGGCCCACTATCCAGTTGGCATGCCGAATCAGAATTTGGGGCTCCTTTAAGAAAAGCTTAACCTTTCTTAGAAAAATTGTACTAAATCATTTTGTGCTAATATATTATTTGTAAAGATTAACAGTTTTGGGGGGTTTCTTGTAAAAAATGAAATTCAAAACAATTAAATAAATTAGCTTCATTATAATAGAAAATATTAAAAAAATCAAATATATGAATGAATTGCAAATTTGTGATTGTAGAGGATAATGTTAAACCAAAAAAAAAAAATCAATAGTCAATACTTCATGTTAATCATGGTTAACTGCTAATGGAAAAAAATAAATTTATGTTGAAAATTATTCTAATAATAAAATAAATTAAGAGAACTATCAATGTCCGCTTGAGTATTCATTCCACTTCTGGGTAGCAATTTGATCTCTAATTTGTCCCATTTGAGCTATCTGACTTACACCAAAATGTATAGGTTCTTGATCTTGAGCTGAATTTGGCACATCATCGAATATCATATTCTCTAATGAATACTCTCTGAACAATCTATCTAAAGCGTGCTCTTAACCAATTAAGTTGTGTGCCATGCAACATGATGTAGGGATTTGTCTTTGCCTACTAAGCAGATAGTTGGTAAATTAATTTTAAAATGGGAAATGTTGCCTTTAAAACTCCAATACAACACTCAATAATATTGTGACACAATGAGTGTCTATAGTTGAATAACTTTTCGTCTCTACGCAATCTTCCTTATCCAGTATAATCATAAAGATGTTATCTTTGTCCTCGATAGGGGTAAAGAATCCAGGCGTATTTGGATAGTCATCATCAACAAGGTAAAATTCATCTAGAATAGAAGTGAGATATAAAACTATTAGGATATAGAAATAATTGACATATATCTTACAATGGTATTAAAGTATACCTACATGTGGAATTGGGATTGTATCTCTATGTCTTGCAACTGCATCAATGAATACTCACGAATCATTTGCAGTACCTTCCCAACTTGTATACACAAATATGAATTTCATATCAAAATCACATGCCAACATCACTTTCTGTGTTACTGATGACAACAACGATAGAACGATGCCAACGAAAACCCCAAAATATTGGTTCGACCGAAGAAAGCTAAAACCTGATATTTTGATTGAAGACTCAAGCTTTACGACCCAAGAACCTAAGGTGGAAATACACCTTAAACCCAATGGAATGCGGAAACAAGAATTCGTGATCGACATTGAACAAACAAAGGTGAAACACCCTTGAAGTTGATCAAGTTCTAAGAAGAACTTTGAAGAGAAAAAGAAGAACCGTCTTGCATTTAATTTCAAACATTCAATAATAATTACAAGTATTTAAGATGTTCTATTTGTAGTATAAGATGAGTTGGAGTAAAAGAAGTGGAAAAGAAATAAAAAAATGAAAAACAAAGTTTGAATTTCAAATTTAAGCAACCGAGCGTAGATGAGACGGTACAACATTGGGGGCGCAATGTTATAGTTGGTTGCGCCCACAATGAAGAGTCATCAGGCCATTGCAGCCTCTTGCTACCACAAGCTCAGTCGCATGAAAAAAAAGGGCTGCTACTGACTTTTCTGGGCGCAACCCTTACGTCCGTATGACTAAGGCTGTGCGGCCATAATGTTATGGTTCAACAACTCCTAGAATTAGCTCTATTGTCCTTTGAATTCCTTGAATCGCTCCATGTTGGCCCCAAATGTTTATTTCTTGCCCGTTTCGACCTCCAATCTCCATTTTCTTGCATCTTTGGTCCATGATGGCAATTAAATAGACCTCCTTCATTTCTTGAATGTCCAAATCAAATCAAATCCTTATTGTTAGATCGATTTGAGCTCGATCCAACAATTTTTGGGCAACCACCATCATTGACTCCCAGATTTCTTTAACCTTTGACCTTGTGATCCAGCACAAGAATCGAGGTTTGGCTTTATTGATTCTCATCATCCCTTCCTTTTTGAAAATGATTCAACCTTGAATCATGACCTACTTCAAAAAGAGAAAGATCAAAGACATTAAAAGTGGTGGAAACATTATACTAACCTGGGAGATCAAGCTTGTATGCATTATCATTTATCTTCTCAATTATTTGAAACGGACCATCACCATGAGGTGCAACTTGGACTTTGTTTGATTGGGGAACCTTTCTTCCTGAAATGTAGCCACACCCATTTACCCAGTTCAAAAGTCATTTGCTTTCTTCCTTTGTTTGCTTGAGAAGCATAGTATTTATTCTTTTTTTCAATTTGGAACTTCACTTTCTCATAGAATAACTTCACCAATTCAGCGTTCTTTTTCTCATCCAAACCCTCCTTCCATCAATAGGTAAAGGAATCAAATTTAAAGGAGTTAAAGGATTAAAACCATAAACAATTTCAAATGGTGAAAACTCGGTAGTAGAATGAACACTCCTATTATATGCAAATTCAACAAAGAATAAGCTCTCTTCCCAACTCTTCAAATTTTTCTTAATGATAGTACGAAGGAATTGGGTCAAGGTTCGATTAACTACCTCAGTTTGGCAATCCGTTTGATGGTGACATGTAGTGGAAAATAAAAGTTTGGTTCCTAATTTGCTTCACAACACTTTCCAAAAATAGCTAAGAAACTTGACATCCGTATCTGAAACAATGCTTCTAGGAACTCCTTGAAGCCTAAAAATTTCTTTGAAAAATAAGTCGGCTATGTGGGTGGCATCATCCGATTTGTGACATGGGTTAAATTAGCCATTTCACTAAATCTATCAACAACCAAAAAAATAGCATCATTTCCCTTCTTAGACCATGCAAACCCTAAATAAAATCCACGGAAATTTCGGTCCCAGGTTCACTAGGTACGGGTAAAGGTGTATACAAGCCATGACAAGCCAACTTAGATTTGGTCTCTTTGCAAGTTATACACCTAGAACAACTTCTCTCCACATCTCTCCTTATTTTTTGGCCAAAAGAAATGTTCTTGTACTTATAAAATTTCTAGGGTCCTCTTAACACCAAAATGCCCCATTAATCTACCCCACGTGCCTTTTTAATCAACAATTCATGTACTAAACAATTTGGCACGCACAATTTTGCTTTCTCTAACCAAGAAACCTTCATGCTTATAATACTTTTCATGAGCACCTTTTTCACAAGCCACAAAGGCATTTGAAAAATCCATACCATTCACATATAATTCCTTAATGCATTTAAAACCCCGACAATTTTTCTCTCAAAGAAGTGATAAGAGCATACTTTTGGGAAGGCATCGGCCACCATATTTTCATTACCTTGTTTATACTTGATGATGTAAGGAAAAGTCTTCACATTCTCCATACACTTGGCATATCTCTTGATCAATTTCTCTTGTCCTTTTAAGTGTTTCAAGGACTTGTGATCGGTGTGGATTACAAACTCTTTTGGCCAAAGGTAATGATGCTAAGTTTCCAATGCTCTCACCAAAGCATAAAGCTCCTTATCATACGTTGGGTAGTTCAATGTGGCCCTATTTAGCATCTTACTAAACTAGGCAATGGCCTCTTCTTTTTCATCAGAACCGTTCCAATACCTATTCCTGAGATATCACATTCAATCTCAAAAGTATTGTTAAAGTTAGGCAATGCTAAAACGGGTACAGTGCACAATTTTTCTTTAATAGTGTTAAAGGCATTTTCTTGTTTCTCTTCCCACTTGAAACCTACATTCTTTTTCACTACCTCGATAAGGGGTGAAGCTAGTGTTTTAAAATCTATAATAAAGCGACGATAAAAACTAGCAAAACCATGAAAACTTCTTACCTCGGTGACACTTGCGGCGGTGGGCTAATCCTTGATGGCCTTAACTCCTCATCCACTCCAATACCTTTTGCACTAACAACATAACCAAGAAAAACAACTTTTTCCATGTAAAAATGACACTTTTTTAGATTGGCATAAAATTTCTTCTTTTAAAACCATTAGCATACATATCATAGTCTCGTTCACCCACCCACTGGTGGGTGAACGTAAACCGCCCCCCGCCTACATGGAGGGTAGTGATTCGTCCTCCCACATGGTCTGCCCACATATGGGAGGACCAATCACCGCCCCCATGTAGGCGCGGGGCGGTTTAAGTTCATCCACTAGTGGGTGGGTGAACATTTTTGATACATATCAAGTGTTCCAGGTGCGTATTCAAAGACTTGCTATATATCAAAATATCATCAAAGTAGAGTACCACAAATTTTCCAATAATGCATGCAAAACATGATTCATAAATCTTATGAAAGTGCTTAGCGCATTAGTGAGACCAAATGGCATAACCAACCACTCATATAAACCATATTTAGTTTTAAATACGGTTTTTCATTCATCTTCTTCTTTCATCCTAATTTGGTGGTATCCACATAATGGTGCAACTCTACAATATTGGCTATCTGTCTATTCAATCCACTTATAGACCTAGCCATGGTGGCCTCCCTAGCTCTTCCGATCTCCCTCATCATGGGCTTCTCCAATTCTTTATAATAATCTTCTATACTCTTGGACCCTTAGGTCAGAGTTTGTAACTTTTGAAAGAGCCCACGGTAATAGTTATTGGGAAGAAACCTCTTCCTCATGAGGGTCTTCAACGAATCCTGACTCTCTATACCTCTTTCAAAATTTCTTCTCCTACTAAGCAATAAATTATCCCACTATACCAAAGCACTCTACTACCACTAATTTCACTTCTTTTCATCAGAATAATGGTGACATTAAAGACCAACTCCACCTTTCTCTCCCACTCTATATAAGCTTCCAGATCATTCTTTCCTTAAAATGTTGGGATTTTCATTTTGATACTCCCAATATTCCCATCAATTCTATCATGATCTCGTCGCTCTCTTTAATTCCCCAATCTTGCTTATCTCTTCTAACTCTCCAGATCTCCCATTTTGATCACTAGCCCCCTCACTATCCCAATCTCTTTCCCACTCGTTCCTAAACCCCTGTCTATTTCTCCTCCCATCATCATGATCCCAAGGTGGCTGTTGTTCCCTCCTTATTCAAGCCTACCAATTCTAACTCCCAATTCCCCCATTTGTCTCCTCATATCACCTACAAACTCACACAAGATCTCCCTCAATTCTTGAGTTTGTGTAGTAGAGTCTTACCTATTAGAAGTATTGGTAGTAGCCATGGTGTGCAAGTGTGTTAGTGTCCTTACCAATTTGCTTCACTCATGTATCACACAAAATTTGAAATTGAAAATAGTACACTCCACTCTCAACTTCCTTTCTCCCAAATGCTTCAAAGAACGTAATCAACTAATCGGAAAGGTTACCCTTTTGCACAATCCAACACAACAATCATGGGAAAGAAAGAAACAGGAAATTGGACAAGATAACAAGTGGAATTTATTACTTATTATCAATGGGAAATAGA
>CAVNYN010251254.1:0-22798 GCA_963692815.1 Nyctanthes arbor-tristis
CGATCTTGTAAAAAACCCATATACATACTACTCCAATGACCAAAATTTGAGTTTGATGAACCTCGGTTGACCTTGTGACATCATCCTCTACTAGGCTCAATGTTATAATTCTCCACCTCATGTACATGGTCGGTGCGAGTACCTACGGGAATATTTTTAGACCATTAAGGCCCCAACAAAGAGAGAAGCAATTGTGAATTTATAGGAAGGCAGCTAGTTTATGGATGGCAAATCATAAGTTATTCTACTGAAATCTCAAAATTTAATTTCTCACTAGACTTGGGAAAATCATTTCCGGTAATTCTGAATCTATATAGTTTATGATCTATTTTTAATCATATATCTTCTTGCAATAATCCGTCTTTGGTTTAATGTTAACAGGTCATGAAAAACTCTCTGGATTAAACAAGTTATATTAATGACACGGACGTCTTGTCCGTGTTGAGTAAGTTTTATCCTTAAATACTAATTTTGTTGTCACATTTAATTATCATACGTAGGAAATATACATAATTTTTTGTACTCATAGCTAGGTGCCTCATTAATCTACTTCCCTTTATTTTTTTTAATAGATCTAAACGATTTTCTCAAATTGAAAGAGTATAGGAGACAACCAATTTCAAAGCTTTGGAACCATCCACAGTATATCTTTTCATTTCCTTGTTCATTTCCTTTACATTTTCTTTTCTTTCTTCACTTGTCATTAGCTGGTGAGGAGCATTGCATGTTGTATTCTTTTTCTTACCTTTTTGGTGATGTGATGAAAAGAATATATATAACTTGACGTGGATTAATTTGAATACATAAAGAGGACTAAAATATCTAGAGGTCATTGACATTTGATACAATGACTTAAATAACATCATTTTCTCGACACTTCAAGAACTATCATCCTTGAAATCTCTAAATCTAGAGGAAAATGAAATAGAAGGATCCATTCAAATAAATGGTTAGTTCCACAACTTATTTCTTTTCCATCTTCATTTCAATATATAGAGAATGAATCTATGTATTTCTCACTTGCATTTATGTACTTGGACAATTTTATTTTACCCACACATGCATGTTATTATGCATGCGTGTAACACATGTCACACCTCTCCGATCTAGTGTGAGGTGCTTGTAGCTTAGATGTTTGACACATATACACGCATGCATAATAACATGCATACATGTAGGCAAAATAAAATCCTTATTATGTACTTATCCCTCTATTTATCTATCAAGAATTACATGATTTGACTAATTTAGTTGAGTTGGGTCTAAGTGGTAATCTTGCTGGGAATTTTATAAGTTAATTACACCTAACTTTCCCAACCTTTCACTTAATTATTGATTACGTCACTAAGTTTCAATTTTCTATTTGTGTGTCTCTAACTTTAAGTGAAATCTCATTTTTAGTCCCTGAAGATGGAAAATGTCCATTTCGTCAGTTAATGGCTAAGGTAATTTTGGTAAAACGTAAAAAGTAAATATTTTAACATATTTTAATTAAAAAATAAAAAAAAAAAAAAGAAAAATGGGGAAAGGGAGACTCCCCCTCCCAAAACCAAGATGCTGTTGGAAATGGCTGCCATTTCTGGCAACCTCTTTGGGTTTGGGGGGGGGGGACTCCTCCCCTCAAGCTACCAGAAATGGCTGTCATTTCCGAGTCCCCGTGCTGCCTGAAATGGAAGACTGCTCCTACCATTTCTGGTAGTAAAAAAGAGGGGAGGACTCCCTCGGCTGTCATTTCTGATAGCTTGAGGGGACTCTCCCCAACCAAGAAGATGCTGCCATTTCCGGCATCTTCTTGGTTGGGGGAAGTCCCCTTCCCCCTATTTTTCCTTTTTTCTTTTTTTATTTAATTTTTTAATTAAAATATGTTAAAATATTTGTTTTTATGTTTTACCAAAAATACCCCGGCCATTAACGGAAGAAATGGACTTTTTCATCTTCAGGGTTTAAAATGGGATTTCACTAAAGATTGGGGACTCACAAACGGAAAATTAAACCTCAGGGACGTAATCGATAATTAAGTGAAAGGTTGGAGACGTTAGGTGTAATTAACTTGAATTTTAATGCTTCTATGGGTATATTCACAACTAGTACATACATATATTTTCAGTTACTTAAATTGTTAAGAATTAATTACGTAGCTCTACATCAGGAATCAAAAGTAAGCACGACCTCCAGACTTTTTAAGTAAAAACAAGTATATAAATGTAAAGTCGTGTAACCAATTTATATTTAAACAATTTTTATACATTCACAAACATTGCAGTAGTCGTTTCATGAGTTGTCATTTTCAAAATGGATACTATTTCAACACAAGAATTGAATATAGAGATTGACATAGATGTTGTTGTTCCTATGATTACCACTGGTTTGACAATGATGTGTATTCATTAAGAAATAACAAAAACGTGTTTACTTATGATGTAAATATTTTATATAAAGCTCTCTTTTCCTCTTTCTCTCTCTGCAATAGTATCATGACAATGGACATAGCCAGAATTTTTGACCAATGCGGTCCGAATTTTTTCATTTTGGTGGGGTGGTTGTCAGGGTGAAATTTTAAAAATAGAAAATAAAAAATATTGCAATTAAAAAAAGGCAAATCTGAAGGCCGTCCATTACAACAATTCTTTGTGGGTTTTCATACTCTGAAGCTGCTTTACAATCACTTCATTTTGGAACATATATCTCTCTTTACATAACAAACAAGACAGTCATTCATCCACTCAGATTTGTAACAGAGGTGAAAGAGGAGTCTAATGTTGGTAAATAGTAGTGGATTGGATCTTAATTTTGGTCTCAAATTTGTTAATTTTTTGGGCCAATTTAATAGATTTGTAAGCCTTTTGAAATTTGAATCCAAAAACATTTTTTTTAGGGCCACTCTAAGGTCCAGTGCAGTCCAAGGGTGGCTACGTCGAGGATCAGAACCACTAATCTCATGCGTTCTTTTTTATCCTTTAAACTTTTGCCCTTAATCGTCCATCATCTTCTTCTTTCTACCATTCCTTCACTCCATGTTAACCATATTTGTCCCTGCAACAATACTGTATTATCAACCTCCAACTTTCTTCCCTCCAACTAAATGCTTAATTCAAAATTACACTCATGTGATCATTGTTTAAAGAATTTTAATTGAAACAAGAAAAATAAAGTACAAACGCAAATTTAATAGACTGTCAAAACTTTCTACTATATGAAAGGTCACTTACAATCATATATAATTTTTACTCACCAAAACCCCCTAAGTATTACAAAAAAATATAACAAGATTTACCACATCTAACAATTTCTACACTTTGCTTACACACAAAAAAAAAAAAAAAAAATTCCAAAGTTGCTAGGTTACTATTTTTATTTAGAGACCTGACCCAAAAGTTATTGGGAAAATAACCCCACGCTTTTATACACTTAATTTTCTACTATTTGAACAAACCACAGAGAGTTATAAGAAAACTCTCAAGGTGCTACGCTCACTAGTTTTCCTCTCCAACACTCGTCTACCACGTCTTGCATAGAGAGAAAACAAAAGACGTCAATTTATAGGAGTAATAGTCTTTGTGATCAAGCAAGTTGTCTTACTAACCAAGAACTTATCAAGCTCAGACCCCAAGTTGTTGATCAAGAAAACTTGCCTATAAAATTTCCTCCTCCAAATTTCCATATCTTTAATTGATTTATTTTGAAAATATCCCAAGAATCTCCACCTTGCCAAAAATAAGTTAAAATCTTCATCTTCTCTTTACTTGTTAATACTTGAGAACTCATCAGGCAAGCCTTTGACACACTTTAACAGTTTTATACTCCACCGTAAGAGTATAACCACTTAGAATTCACAACAAATTTCAAGCATTTAATAGGCTCAATGTCGAAATAAACTTGTTGACATTTTTAGTGCAACTTTCTAGCTGAATTTACAAAGAGCTCATCAATTATCAACATTACTATAACCACACACCTTACATGGTACTTAGTGACACATCATGATGATGTACCCCCTTACTTTCAAAGAACATCTCCACCGCCGTCAAAACAAGAGAGTCAGATTGTCCAAATCTAAACAGTAGTTGAATCTACTCCACCTAGACAATACTTCTTATGTCGGCAGTCAGTCTACAAATGAGCAAGTTGCTTTTTTCTCCATGGAGTTAACACACTTTCACCTTTCAGCATCAAGTAATGAAAGAGGCCAGATAAACAGTTTAACCGTATCATCAATTTCAACTATAATAACCACCAGTTCACAAATGATCCCATTGAGAATTTAGTACATGTACCAATTCACAAAGAACTAAACTATCCTTCTAGGTGCAACATATTTGTAGAACCGCTTTCCAGACACACCTCTCCAAATTAACACCACTTTTCCTTCACAGCAAATATTCTATAAATATTTACAAGGACATTCTTGGCTTGATGGAGATATATCATGCTTCTAGTTTTCAAATCCAAACCTTCCCGGTCATCCTCATTCATACTAGTTTCAGCAACTTTGTCAAAACACAGGGATGGTTTTCTTTTGGAAACTTTAAATCGTCCAACCAAAACCAAGAAATTCCATACTTGTTATAGCCACAAGTCAAACTTGATACTTGCCACTTCATACTTTGTCATATCTTTCGTGTGCTCCACTTTGAACAAACCTAATGCGCTTTAATGCCACTATTGAGAATTAAGGCTAATTTCCAATTACGCCCCGGGATTGTTGTTCAAAGAATTTTTATTGAGACAAAAGAAAATAAAAGATGAAGACAAATTTAATAGACTACCAAAACTTTTCAGTATATGAAAGGTCGCTTACAATTATATAGAATTTCACTCACCAAAACCCTCCAAGTATTACAAGAAAAATATTATAAGCTTTATCGCATATACTAATTTCTATACTTTGCTCAATCCACAAAGAACATAAGAAATTCTAAGATGCTAGGCTACTATTTTTCTTTACATATCCTACCTAAGTGTTATCAAAAAAATAACCTTGAGCTTTTCTATACCTAATTTTCTACTCTTTGAACAAACCATAAAGAGTTACAAGAAACTTTAAGGTACTATGCTCACCAATTTTCCTCTCCAACACTTGTCTACCACGTCTTGCATAAAGAGAAAACAAAAGACGTAAATTTATATGAGTAATAGTCTCGGTGATCATACAACCTGCCTTACTAACAAAAAACTTGCCAAACTTGGACCTCAAGTCTTCTACTATCTTGTTTATCAAGAAAACTTGCCTCCAAAGTTTTCTCCTACAAATTTCTAAGTCTTCAATTGATTTATTTTTGGCAATATCCCAACACTAAAAACTCATGTGGACGACAATTCAAACAACTCTGACTCCTCCACCAACACTACACTAGAAACACGTACCCTATTATACCTCTTTCAGCACCAATAGTTATTAAGTCACAACCACAAACTCCCGTTAAACTTACTCCTACCAATTATCCAGTTTGTACAAATTCATAGCCTTCTTAAGTTATGATCTTGTGGGACGTGTTGATGGAACAACACCTTGCTTAACTGCTCCTAGACAATCTGGAATAGAAAAAATTACAAATCCACTCTTCTCATTGGTTGCATCAAGACAAACTCCTTCTTGACACATCAAAAGCTCATTGTCATGAAATATTGTCTTTTTCATTGCTACCTTCAAACGATCTAGACGGGCCTGAACTACCATCCAAACCAATGTATCTTACACCTCAAATATCATCTCACTTCTCTCCACGAATGTGTCGATTGCAAAATATATGCACAGAAGCTAAACGTGTTGTGATAATTTAGCCTTGATGAATTCTTCTCCGGATCAGGATGAACTCACCCTACTATATAGCATGGACTTGGTCCTAATTATCAAGGCCTTTGTGATGTAGTTCGAGCACGAGAAATATCCATCACATTTGATGAATTGCGTGAGGAGCTATCAGATGAGATATATATCGTTCTGCTTATTTTGTTAGTTCATCAATATGGAATATATATGCATCACAACGGTATCCTTGATAATCTAGACTACTAAAATGATAAGGTACAACCAAATATTTTTTTGTTATTTCTTAATAATGTGATGTGTAGAAACAAAAGGATCATGTAAGGTATCTACTGTGTTGAATTGTAGGTTTTATCTTTATGTTTAGGCTACATTACTCTTCTAAAATCCCTAATCTTCATCTTTCTCTCTAAACTTGCACATGAAAGAATTCACAAGCTGCTGTTGTACTCTGAGTAATTCACTTGTTGCTTTTCAAACATCAAGAGTAAGCATAGCCACTAAGTTGTACGTTTAAATGAGATGCGCATCAACAATACTAGCAACTTGCTACAATCAACTTTAAGGGTATTTCCATTCCTCAAGGATTTATACTTTTAAGACTTTGAGGGGGAATAACCCATGCAGGTTATAATCGTACATATACTCTTAGTGGTTGCACTAACATACGTGTTGATTTTTTTTCTTTTTCTTTTTTTTTTTTTTTTTAAGGGAAAACACCATAAACGACTTGGCGCGGTTATTAAGCTTCTACCTTAATCCCATGGGGGCTTGGAGTACCCATAGATTTTTATTGAAATTCAAAAAGATAAGTATAAGAAGAAGGGAGACTTATGAGCCTTACCTTCCAACCAATGAACCTGTTCCCTCACCCTTTGTTCACATAAGCCAAATTGTTTCAGAGGCCCCAATTCCATCCACTTATCATACCAAAAATTAAGATAACCACTTCAAACTGTCCAAGAAATATGAGGCTCCAAGATGTGTTCAATATTTTTCACCCTCTTCTAGATGCTAGAATCCAAGACTTTAACAGAGCTAGAGTTGGGTGACTGCCTTTCAACATACATGTTGCTTAATTTTTGATCATACACATCATTTAATTTCTGATCATATTCTCATCTACATTTCATCTATTTTCGTATATTTTAAGCATCTTAGCAATTAAGCAATTGGAAACATTGTCCTCGGATTCTTCTTTGGTGGATGAAATCTTTCTTCAAGTATTGGAGCCATTTCTTCTCTCAAGTATTTATCACAATATCACTATGGACTAAATGGCACCCTTCCTAACCAAGTATTCTTTTCCAATCCCATTTCCTTAATAAATTAGTTTTTGTTTGTTTTCAGATTTTTATAGTGTTCGCGTGTTATTTCAATTGTACTATTGTTGGTTTAATATTCTCAACTCTGAAATTTAAAAAATTAATGATTATATTATAAGTAAATGCAAATGGCACTGTTGCTTTATTCCAAAATGTAGAGGTAACTCCAGTCAACATGGTTTATAGACCTCCGTCACCCTTCATAAAAGAGCTTCTTAATGACTACGATTTCTCCATTTCTTTGTTCTATTTAGTTGAATAAGTTATAAGGTACATCTTTATGTTACAGGGTGGTATGATCTTCAACACCTTGAGGTGCTTGATTTGAGTTATAAGGAGCTTGGAGGAGAACTTCTGTCATGTATGGGAAACATGACATCTCTTCGTTTCCTTGACCTATCTCTTAACAAGTTCACTGGGGAAATTGCATCATTTGCCATTTCTAATCTAGTGTTACTTGAATATCTCTCTCTTTCAAGTAATAACTTTCAAATCCCAATTTCTTTCGAATCATTCTCAAATAATTCAAACCTCCACTTTCTGTTTGTCGGAGAAAATGAAATAGTAGCTGATACTGATGAGATACAAAATTGGGTTCCACGTTTTCAATTAGAGGAATTTATTCTATTAGACTGCACTGTCCATCTAAGTACAATACCGAACTTTCTTTGGTACCGGTCAGAGTTGAGATATATTGATCTCTCACACAATAACTTAGGTTTGAACTTTCCAAATTGGTTGGTTGAGAACAACAGAAGACTAGAAACTTTTCTCTTGAGTAATAATGCTCTCGTAGGATCTCTCAAGTTTCCAGCGAGTCCTCCCGTTGGACATGAAAAGTCTTGATATTTCTAGTAATAATTTCAATGGACAGATTCCAGCAGCTGATGTAAGTGTTATGTTTCCAAATTTGATTCTATTAAACATGTCAATAAATGTGTTTAATGGATGTATACCCTCTAGTTTTGGTGAGTTAAAAGTCTTTAACAATTTTGGACCTACCCAACAAGAAGTTGTCTGGCAAAATACCACATGAATTATTCATGGGCCTCATTAGATTATTTCAAAATATCAAACAATAATGTACAAGGACAAATATCTATTAACGGACCACAACTGGAATTCATGAATCTAGATGGTAATGAGTTTTTAGGATTAACATAAACATGTCTACTACCTTTAACTTCCTAAAATGTTAGACATTAGCAACAACCGTTTGAGTGGCAAAATTCCGAGATCAGTGGGTAACTTGACAAGATTATTTCAGATTGATATGTCCAACAACCATCTTGAAGGTTCAATTCGGAAAGAACTATGCATGCTTCAAGATCTTGAACTCTTAGATTTATCATTCAACAACTTTTATGGCTCAATCCCACCCTGTTTCAGCATGGGATACACAGCATCTATTTGAACAACAATAATTTTCATGGAGAACTTCCATAAGCATTCTGTAACAATTCTTCTTTGGTCACTTTGGATCTTAAGGACAACAAATTCACAGGAAGTATTCCACAATCTATTGGCAACATGGCTAGTTTGAGTGCTCTACTCCTGAGATGTTACCAATTTGAAGGCACAATCCCTGACCAACTGTGTGAAATGATGAGATCAAGCATGATAGACATATCTCATAACTGTTTTCTAGAAAAATCCGGCACTTCTTGGGTGAGCTTACAAAGGACTTATCCGGGATAATGTTTGAAAATACCCTTCTTGTTATAGATCCACGACCTAGAGTTGCGTGGCCATATTCGTTGAAGTGAAGCTATCAGTTTGGAGAACAAAGAGAAGTTATTTTTCCTACCAGGATGGCATCCTCAACATGTCCGGAATCGATCTCTCTTCCAACAAATTTTATGGGCAAATTCCTAGTTAACTAAGAAATTTAACAGAGATTCATGCATTGCACTTATCACACAACAATCTCATTCTAACAATTCCAACAACATTATCAAGCATGCACCAAACTGAGAGCTTATATCTCTCAATACAATAACTTAAATGAGAGAATCCCAACTGAATTGACTGAGTTAAGCTTTTTGGATTTTTTCTCCGTTGCACAAAATAATTTATCAGGCTTGATACCAGATAGAGATCAATTTTCCTTTGATGAACAAAGCTACGAGGGCAATGCCTTTCTTTGTGGTCGTCCATTAGCTGTCTCTAGAAGCGTTGAATCAACACCAACTACCTCTGATGATGGAATGGAAGAGAGCTGTTTTCTAGACATATAGTCCTTCTATGTTAGCTTTGTTGTTACTTATGTGTGTGCTTTACTTGTCATTGCTGCAATACTATACATAAATCCTTATTAGAGAAAAATGTGGTTTGATTTCATCGAAGTGCGAATACTCTCTTTCAAGGTAATTTTCAAAAGGGTGGACCAATAGCCGCTCGATCAAAGTACATACAAGTTAGACATAATTTTATTATGGTAAGAACCACAAGTCTTTAGATTTACAAAAATTTCTGTAACAACCATACGATTGATGTTATGATATACGTATACCTCATATGACATGTATGCAAGCCACGTGGCTACATGTATCCACGTAACATACATATATGCAGCCAAATGACATAGTTAGAAATTATTGGCAAGACATAATTCCTTGCCTCAATATTTTAATGTGTTGGTTTGTCTTTTACAGGAAAGTACAAAATTGCTTTTCCACGAATAATGAAACAATAAAATGACGCTACGTGTAAAAAATTTAAAACAAATTTAATTTTAAAGTAGTTTAAATTGGTGCCGACGACACTGTAATAATTCTAATAATCCAAATCAAGAAATAAATAGTAGCAATAAAAAATTCAAATTTTCTCTTGAATTTAAATTTATGAATAACTCTTAATTGGTTACAGTGACTAAGGTGAGGCTGGCTGTGGTTCTGGTGGATTCTCAAGAAACTAATGCTTTGATACATAATTTGATGGCTTGTGTTGAAACAATGCAGAGAGATAACATGAAATTGGCAGATCGGAAGAGCACACGTAGAAATACTTGCAATGTCCTAAGTTCGTTCATGGATAGTTGCTCTTCCGATCTTTTAGGTTTACAAAATCATAATGATTTGAATATGCCAATATGTGATATGGAAAGCGAAGAAACCAATTCAACATTAAATGTTGTATTTAAAGAAATTTTTCAGAATTTGGATTACTGCAAACTGCATTTGAAGTCGAGGAAAATAAATAAATTCTCGAAATAGTTTCACCTCTCTCACACAAAAATTATTTGTTAGCAAAACTTAGTCTCTTCGGATCAATCTGATCCACAGGGATTGAAATCGTTTGCTCACTCTCATCCTTTGTCCATGGTATAGACTCTCGGTCCAGAAGCTTGATAATCTGCAGCAGCAAAGAAATCAATACATTTATTGTGATCTACAAAAGTTGCAGTTAAACCGCAACATGCTAATGAAAGAATACCACAGCATCCTGTTAAGAGCCCATTAGAAACATAACTAAAGGAGAAAGCGGAAAGAACCACTACAAATGAGCAGGTATTCGTAGCTGTGGATAATCTTGTATGCGTTACAAATTTGTCCAGAAATTAATAAATAAATAAATAATATCCTGGTAAAAAATACATGGTTATTCTACCATTTAAATATTATTATTATTATTTACAAAATCAACAATATCACAAGTAGACGTACTGGAATTAAACTTTTAAGACTAATTCACTTAACATCATTGATGGATTGATGAAGGTAATATATTTAACTCGGGAAATACATTTTACCATCATGCATTTAAATGCCTTTAGTAACACCCCCACCCCCACAAAAAAAAAAAAAAAAAAAAAAGATCTAAAGATAGTAAGTGCCACCCTTACAAAAACACCAAGTGGCGCATTCCCCTCCGCTAATTTGCACGTGAGCTCACGGACCCACATGTGGGGTCGTGTCCATGTAAATAAAATTACTGAAGGAGAAGATGTTATGTATACTAGGTGTCTCCCCATATCAATATTCCCCCCCCCCCTCCAAAAAAAAAAAAAAAAAAAACACCCTTTTCTCCTGTCTACACCCAATCATGAGTTTTCCAACATGCAAATAAAATTGAGAAGATATACACACAAACTTCATGTTTTGTAAGAAAGATCTAAAGAAGTTTTCAGACACTTTGTTATACTGACCAGTCCAATATGATATTACGCATCAAGCATTAGCCGAAATTTCTTACTACTAAAGCATCACCAATGTAAAAGGAATAGAAAGAAGTGAAGGAAAAAAGAGCCAGAAAAATGAAAAAGAGAAAAGACACAAAGAAATTAAAAAATAATGATAAACAGTGGTAGAAGATGTGGAGATGAATGTGAGAATGTAGAAAGAGTGTTAGAAATGTTGACGAAAAAGTGGAGTAAAGGAGAGAAAAGTGATATAAAGAGAGAATTGAAAGAAATTAGAGACATGGGACTCACGTAAATTTATGTGTCTTTATCTCTCCTCTATGGAAAGTGTCTAGAAACTGGGGCATCAGAGATGCTCTAAGCCTTAATCTAGTTTCATCCTAATCCACAAGAATTTGAAAACTATAAGAGCATCTTCAATGGCATGTCTACTCCAAAATAAAATTGCGCCATACATGTAATAGACATCGTGATTCAAAAATATCTTCTCCAACAGTGTTGACATGGTACTCCGTGGAGTTAACTTTTTTTTTTTTTTTTTAAATTACAAATGAGCAGGAGGGATGAGGAGGATGTGACTCAAACCGAGGTGAAGACCCCGTTAAATGTTATGCGCAATCACTGGTATCTCCTTGGCCACCTCTATACTGATTATTAGGCAAAAAGCGAATAGACATTGTGTAGAAGTCTGTATAGAAGTTCTGTTAGAAAAAACTCGGAAAATATTCCATTCTCTCTCACCCGTCTCCCCTATCCTCAATGAACATGCAACACTCCTCTCCCCCCTCTCTCTATATTTTATTTTGAATTTATCTTTCGACATGTATAAAATAGTGAATTAGATGGCACCATAGGAGCCTCTTTTAAAATGCAACTGTTGGTCTATTACACATTATGCCAAATTGACTGGAAGGCCGTCTAGTTCACTGCCACATCTACTGCAATCCATATTTATCATTGGAGATGCTCTAAGGTCAACTTCAGATATCAAGCAGTGAGAAGAATACCCTACCATTCGCTTCCGGAGCCCTTCTTTGGCATCTTCTTTGTTATCCTTGGTCCCAACTATTACCTTGAGCTGCTGAATAGCTAATATGACGAAAAATGGTTCAGATCCACACTTTTTAAGTCAAACCTAGATACACTTACAAATAAGTACAAGAATGATGACATACATGGAAGACCCGAGAAATTAGATAAGTGAAGTTTCAGCATGTGAACAGCTTCCTTCGGCTCAAAATGATACACATTAAGAGAGAATTCTTCTTCTGTGCAACTTCAGAAAATGTGTGCTATCAGATAATTTTATTACACAATAACTGAACATGTCAAAAAGTACCAAATGCATAGCACTTTGCTCTAACCTGTTCTCAGTAAGTTTTTTTTCTGATGCTTCATCTGCTTCTCGGGCCTTCTTCATAAAAAAGTGTCCCTACACCACCATGGAAAACAGAAGACGAAATGTCAACGACAATGAAGAATCAAAAGTAATTAGCATCCATTCATTATAACGTGTGATTGGAAGTTCACATATAACACAATCTAACAGAAGAAAGCTCCGCGTCTGAATTTGTAGTTTTTATTTTTGAGGAAACTGACAATAGCGGCCCCTCCTGACAATGATGAACTCCCATCATCCAAAACTAGAAAATCCATCTGGAGAGGCAGTATATGCCACCACCCAAGATGTAAACAACCCAGAAAGCAAAAGGCAAAAGCATGTTTAAAAATCTCAAAATCTAAAATACAGCAAAACATTAAATTAGCATCAATTACTAACACCAATCTATTAATTATATTATGCTCAATTTAAGGCAAGCCAATCAGAAATCAAAGTGGCAAAGTAAACATTGAAATGCTCTTCCACAACATACCGGTGGTGGGAATTCATGTCTGTATAGATTGCTAATATGGTCGTGGTACAAAAACCAATGAGGTGTAAAAAGAAGTGCTTAAACAGTGACAAGCATAAAGGAACAAGAACTATTTTTGGAATAAGTGCATGTTAGGTAGGTATTTCTGTTTAAAAACATGACTTCGTCAAACCCCTATTTTGTCCACATATTTTGTGAGACCCACAAGTATTATCTATTCCTCCACCATTACACACCACCCCAAAAAACACACACACTGTTGAATGAAAGAGTGGAAGGAGAACCTTGAAAATATATCACCACAAGAAATGATGATAAACATTAAGACAACGACATTTGTCACGAAGATAACATGATAATAAATTCGAAGTAAAATGCTCCATCATTTTCAGAAATAAGATTTAGGGGCTAGTGCAAGCTTAAAGGAGATATTAAATATACCTCGTCCAGAAATTTTTGTGCTTTCTCGTGATCCTTTTTAATGAATTCATCAAGAGCCTGCCAAACAGCAGTGACTATTAAATTTCAATGATAGACACATCTTAGACCTCAATGCTCAATATAAAGAGGCAAAGAGAACATGTGAGTTTTCTGGAGATTTCGATGTGGTATAAGAGCATAGAGACTTACAGCTTTATAATATTCTTTCATTGTACCCCAATACTCCTTCACAGCCTCACGCAAGCTCTCATAGGTATTCTCAACATCTTGATCACCTAAGAACAAAAATTTATGTGCACCAAAGAGCATTGAACTAAGGGTTCATAAACCAAGTACCAAAATAGCCCTTCTCAAAGAATGCCATCTGTACAATTCATAGTTAATAATGAAATAGAATATAAATCTCTCTTTAACAACAGCAGCATTAAAGCTTATAAATAGTAAGTAAGCATATACTACATAAGTATTTGGTGCATTGGAATTTATTAATTTATTTTTTTCAAAAGGCCTGAGCATGGAAATATAAAATTTCCTTGTCCATAAAGAAACATGCACAAGTAATTGATTGAAGAAGAAAGATGATCTAACAAGTTGCCTTGCCTCCAGAAATTGGAAAGAAAATGGAAACTGAAACAGTGGCAAGCAGCACGTCTTATTAACACCCTAGCTTAAAAGAATGAAAAGACTGAAGGGAGATATATGAAAAAGTCATTTTCTTTAAGTATATAATAATGCACTTAATGCTTACAAGTCCAAGATCTGTAAAATGAGCCAACCTCGGTTTGAAAAATAAATAACAAGCAAAAACATATCTAGCAATACTAGAAGTTGCTGACCACACAAACATAAATATGCGCTTGTTTGGATACACCAGAATTTGGTAGAAAGAAGTGGGGAATTTGTGGGCCATAGAATGTGTGAATAAAGTGTTGACGGTAGTCATCATTCCTACAAAATTTGTAAATAAATAAGTAGATTATAATCCACTCAAAACAAGCTCATAACCTTGCATGATTAATGAAACTACGTTAGGTTAACCAGCAAAATATTTGTAAAAAGTACCAAGAAAGAAAAGCCAATGGACAAAATATCTACCATCTACAACACCTAAGCCTAAGCTTCCCTGGGCACTAGAAAATTTCGAAAACTTCAATCATATCATAAAGAGGCAAACTGCTCACCAAGTCCACTAAGTTGTCGTCTTGTAATGAAGGTTATATTTTCTAAACTTGTCTCTTCTAGTTATATTTTCTAAACTTGTCTCTTCTAGTGGTTTTGCTACAAACCGGCCATGTAACAATGGCCCTCGCCTGTCTCTAATTGGTTGAGTTTTCTCGTGTGTCTCTTCAATTCTTTTAGGTACAAATAGTGCCTGTAGAACTTCTTTTTGAAGATCATGCTTTTCTTTCGCTCTTCCAGGTAATTGTAACCCAGTTCCAGTGGAGATAGTAGAATTAGTTCTGCAAAGCATAAAAGTAAAATATAACATCATTACCTTGTGTTAGCACTAAAACAGTTTCAAGATTAAGATTTTTGAGGAAGAGAAGAGTTCCTCCTGCTACTATGGTGTAAATACTAGCACTCCATAAGATATTGAAACAGATAAATTACCTTCCAGAAAAGTCATCCTGCAGTGGCTGTCCTTTACCTGGAGTATCTTCTAGCTTCAAATTATTCCCCATAAGACATTTAATGCGATGAGTCAACAGACAGAATATGATAAGAAAGAAAATTCAGTATATTTTCAAAAATTCTGCAATTGCAGTGTAAATTGATTATAGTTATACTTCTTATTTCTATCAATTATCAGTACACATGTCAATCCCTAAAAGTAAGAATATAAACCTATAAAAAAAAAAAAAATCAAGCAAAGACAAAAAGAAACAGAATTTCTTGACAGAATCGGTTATGATCCTGCATGCTATTGGGGATGAAGGTCGGTTCTTTTGGAGTGGGGGGAGGTGCTGGGTGGGGTAATGGGATGAGGGAAATCATTAAGCACCAAGGCATCTTAGCACAGGTGAATGATTCATAACTACAGCCTACAAGATACCATTGCTCAAGCTTCAGCCTTCATGTATATAATGATCATTCTAATGCAGGTAAACCCCTTTGGGGAGGGGGGGTAATGGGATGAGAGAACTTCATCTATAGAACAACCATTTCTAATGCACGAAATGGAAGAAGATAATCTCCATGTATGGCTTTTGCTTACATTTTGAGAATCTATGCCAATGATATCATCTTTCTTCCCTAGGGTGGATGCTGAGAGATCCAGTAGCTTATCCATGCTCTGCATATTTACCACAGTGGAAGAATAATAAGAAGTTGTCACTTAGAACATAAAGAAACAAAAAAATCAAATACAAATGAGGCTGCACTAAAACATGAAGCATTGTTTCTCCAAAAGTTCCTTCCAAGAAAGACTGCTAGCAAAGGACAAGCATTAACTCTTTGGCATTATGATCTAAGTTGATACGTCTGGACAAATCCACAACTTTCCGGATGCCACCAAAAAATACCGAACCAAACAAACAGTATGTGAAACTAAAAACGAATATAGAAAGGTACTGGTAGTTTGGGTGCAATACAATTGAAAATGCACTTCAACTTATTATGAAAAACAGAGTTCTTTCCAGAATGGCAAAATTTAAAGCTGATGCAAATTAACATAGACTTACCATTTGCATGTCATACCCACACTGGCCTGCATATTGAAGATGTCGCTTGATTAGACATAATATTAACAATAAACAGTACAACTTAACTATGACCAGAAGAAGATTTAAGCACTCCCTCTTTTACTACAAAGACATCCTGTTTAACTTTCAGATAACTCTATGAATGTAAATGCAAATATGCTTTGAACAATAGAGTGGTATTCTCTCTTTCTTTCCTTCTTTCCTATTATTATTTTTTTTTTTCCAGATGCATCATAATAAACAATAAAGAAGACAGATCCAATGGTACCGCCTGAATTGTGTAAAGGAGGGGTCGCAGAAATATCAAAAGCTTCAATACTCAACAGTTACAGTAGAGAAAAGCTGTCCGGGAACATAAGTTCCACTCTTATTTCCTTCAATCGACAAAGTGATTACAATATATAACAACAATAAAGAAAACAGGCATATGGATAGGTCGACGTAGTGGGCAATAAAGTTGATCACACATGAAGCTATTGTCCTTTTGGGGGAAAGAGAGAAAGTTTAATATATTGCTAGATCGAGATCAGTACATGTTGCACATGTAAATAAAGTGACCAACTTCCCATGCATGTGCCATTAGAATAGCCAATAATATGTTCGCAAAACGATATGGTTTCAGTTCACTAGAACTGCAAACGTCTTAGAGCTTGTTTCATTCTCATTATTTGTCCAAAGTTGGGGAAATTATAATGAGGAGAGAGGTAGAATGTGTAGAGGTAGAATGTGTATTGAAAATGTAAAAAGGTTTGAAATATGTAGTTGTAATTGAGCAGTTGTCAAATCAAACGTCAAATCAGTGGTAGGTGAAATTATAATTGGAAAGAATAATGAGAATCAAACAAGCTCTTACACTTAATCACATTAAAACAGACCCAATTGCATAATTGTCATATGCAAACGAGTTCAAGCATATTAGAATGGTGAAGAAACAGGTAGACTGAACTCAATTAGCCAACCAGATGAGTGCACCACAATTAATATATGAGGCTGAAGACAGGGCTTTATTCTCCTTCTGATGACTTGAAAATAGTCCCTGTTAGCATCTATTCTACTTCTAGATGGAAATAAAAAGAGTCAAATAAATGGTGGAGGTTTATGTAGTACATGTGAGTCCCATCAAATATGCAAATGTGATTTATTGGACCAATTTATATCTTGAAATAGAAATAGAATGCTAAGGGGGGGCTTAAATTTTTCCATTTCAATATATACAGGCTTGGGTCTTGCAGTGCAATCAATTATTAAGATGGCATGGATTATATTTTCAAAATATATGAAACAGAAAACAGACCAAATAAAATTAATTTCAAATTAAACCATCATATAAATGAATAAAATTTTTGCAGAGTTTATAACCTTTGGCTTGGAAAAATAACTCGTTTCACATTAAGTGGTAACAACTAACAAAGTCTAGTTTCAATGCAAAAGTATTAAAAGTTAGATAGGTGTTTGAATTCTCATTATTTGTGGGAAATTATACTGAAGAGAGGTAGAATGAGTGACGGAAATTTAAAGAAGTTTGAAATGTGTAGTTGTGAACAGTTATCAAATTAGGGGTAGATGAAAATTATAATTTTTCAATGATTCAGGTTGAATAATGAGAACCAAACACCAAACACACGCAAACAAATATAAACAATGCCTTTCAGCTATAGTTGCTAATTAAGCTGGTGAGAATATTAAGCAAAGATATGTTTACCAACAACATTATGAATTACTTCCATTTCAAGCTGGAAGCCTTCTCCAAGCATTTCAAAAAGAAATTGTTCTAGGTTACAATGCATGTTCTCGTTCTTGGCTGAAGAATCTGACATCACTTTCTTTTCCCAAATCTCAGAGTCTGGAAAATGGTCTGAATTCAGTTTGATGGGTTTGGACTTCCTCAATGAATCATTAGGAAGAGACCTAAGTTGAGAATAATCTCTTCCAATCACAGAAGACACCATTCCCATTGATGCTGAAAACTTTTTAGACTTGGATTTAGAGACACAAGCATTCTCCAGGATGTCATCCATTGGATCCTCAGAAGACAAACTTTCTTTGCTTTATAAATCGTCCAGTGAAACAGATATAGATTTGACAGAGAATCTTCCCTGCTTCTTCCAGAGTGCTTCACCAGTAGTTACAAAATTTCTATCTGCTTGACAATAGGCCAAAGAAATGTCATAAGAGAAACCATATATCCAAAAGCATCAAGTAGTTATTTATTTATTTTTTTGTTAAAGATTCTGATGGTCTTTATCAGTGTAGGAAAGGTTGAACGCACTGTTCCCGTTATCATCCTTTAGCGCTGAACAAGGAACCGAGAACATTTCAAGAAAGACTTTTACAGAACACTAGATGTGACACATGCTATACACGTGTTTTGGCTGTCATTGTGTAAATATTAGTGTCTACAACATCTTCCATTAGTACACAATTTAATTGAATAAACTATAAGTTTGATAACAAAAATCATTTCGACAGGACGATAGCTGCTTATATAAAAGAAAAATAAAATTAAATATCAAATAAATAATTGAAGTATCCATTTCACTTGGAGATAAATGTTACAAGATAGCAAACAAAATATGGAATACTAAAAGTGGTTGAGAAGCCATACTTGGAGATGCATGTGGAGAAAAAGCAACATTCTTTATTTCCCCTACGAGGTAGTTGCTTATGTTGCTGTTCCAGCCGCTTGGAGACTTGCATAAGCCTGCACACGTAAATTTTGTTTTTATCAGTAGATATGTCAGTGCAAATCCATCTAGAAACAGCATAACACAGACTGAATTTAATCTGCACTGGATAACAAGTGATCAGTTTTTAATGCATTAAATATCCATAGCTTACTTAAAAGGAAGAAAGTTAAATAATAATGGGTATCCATCTTAATATGTATATTTTATTCTAATTAGCAAATAAAATATCTGTTCTTAAGATAGAGTAATGTACATTGCTTGATTTCGTAACACCTTATTCATTTAGGTGCCAAATATAGCAGCATTCTTCACTTCCATAATACATGCCAAATATGGCTTAGGCAAAATAGCTTCACCAATAAACGAATAATGCCATGCTAGCCAAATCAATTTACAGGCCAACTTTAACTTATATTTATCCATTAGAGCCAGAAGTATTTCAGGATGTTTAAAGTAACATTTGATTATTCCGGGAATGAGTAGCAGATGCCTGGAGAACCACTTTTCCATGACTTTTTAGGCCTTCTAATGGAACTCAGACCCTGCACATTCTTGAAATATGAAATCTACAAGAGGGTCTCCCATTAGAAGAAGGGGTGCCTAAACTGTGACATCGGCTCCATACACGAGGGAGAGGGTTCTTTAAATGGGATTTTGCTTCAGGTTTTAGAATGGATTTCCCTACTTCTCCAAACAGAGGCAAATAGAGAGAGCAACAATTGCAATCCTCAAGAAATTTATAGGCCCAATTAAGCTGCGATACAACATATAGAAACACTCTATACTTGAAGGCACATTTAAGATTCTATATATTTGTATTATTGCATTCACTGCACGCCTGGACGCTTATCCAGCCTCCACAAAAGATTCAGTCAGAGCAGTCTGGTTTCTTGGGTTGCCAGAAGAATTGCATCATATTGCTCTAAGCACAGAATTTGATGGAGTTAAATGCATTACAATTTAGAGAGGAGAAAGAGAGAGTCATTTTTACTAAAGCATTGATACATTCGAACTACAATAACCTCAAACTGTATAAAAACAAGTAAGGGTAAATATCCCAGAACCCAAAAATAAAAAAAAAAAATGTTCAATGTACAGCGCAAAGGAAAAAATGTATAAAGGAAGGAACTCTTAGCCCACAAAAATCATATAGATTAAAACCCTAAGCGGATGCAAAGACCAAATTTGGTGTTCTACAACAAGAAAATCTGTAAGGGTTTTTCAATTCAAGATTCAAGAAAACCGTGCCTCAAAACCCAAACCAATCTGAAATCTGAAACCACCTTGGAACGAATTAAAAATGACCAATCGATACACAAATGTTTTCCCACATAAATTGGCTTGAAAGAGAGGAAGCGCTGCGCCTAGGGATTACCTCAATGAGGATGGTGGAGAATGGTGGAAACTGGAAAGGAATATTTAGTGCAGTTCCACTCCAGAGGGCGAGTAGCCCTTTTAACGATGGAAAAGGGCCCCACTTCATTCCCGGAACCCCACCACACATGCTTTCTGAGTTTTAATGGGTCCCATGTCCTAACGGAAACCCACTTTCCAACTCTTGCTCCATAAATCCCTCCTAAGAACCAAAATTCACGTGTTCTAAGAGTGCTCTATATTACAATATTTCAAGTTACTTTAAAATATAATACATCAATTTCTATTTTGAAAAATTTCTCCAATCTACATACTCTATATATTCTCTATAATTATTTTTTTTATTTTTCTTTTATTTCTAACCATTAACATATTATAAAAAATAAATAATTATGCATCATATTAATAATTGAAAGCAATTAAACCAACATTTTATATGACTTGTATTTAAGTAATACATTCATTCTATGTTTTATGTATATCTTATGCTCTTGCAAATTAATTTCGTTCGTTTTATAAAAAATAATACATTGACAGGAATCGAATTAGGCAAAATAACTTTAAATTAAATAAATAATAGTTGTTTCAAAATAACACTAAATTAAAATGAAAAAACCAACACAAAAGACTAAAAACTTTTAGAAAAAAAGTGAAGTAAACAAACACACGTGAAAATATTAAAACAAAAAGATTGAAGTAAACAAACACTCGTTAAAAAAAAAAAAAAAGGAGGAAAGTGAATGAAACAAACACGTGTGAAATGTGTATAAAAAAAATTAATAAAGTTAAAGCATGCAATGGCATTTTCGTAATAAAACATCTAAGTTACAAACACCCTCACACTTGTAGCATAGATGTGTGATACGTATTAAACGCATGCATAATAATATGTTTGCATAGGTGAAAATAAAATTTCTCATGGAAAACATACTTATTAAAATCGGGGCCAAAAATCATAATGTGTTAGCGATTCTCTAATTTAGAGAGATAAAGCAGAGAGGAGAGATTTTCAAAAATGTATGAGTAAAAATTCAACTCAAGAAAAAACAGAAAAAAAGAAAGAAAAAATAACATCACCAGTTCCTTTATGGTGCCAGTTTAAGCGAGAAAAAATACCAAAGACTTAAGTCTCTCAATTATATATTATATTATATATATATAGATACTAGAATAGTTTCCAAAACCATTTTCCCAGCGCATTTCGTGTTTGTAAATCTGTCAAAATTATTTGAGCCGTCCGATCTCTTTGTTTGGGAAGCTCGATAGTTTGTCTTCAAAGAAACGGGTATAATTTTCGCATACGAGGTCACGCATTGGCAGAGCTCTCTACGACATGCATAAAAAATTTAAAAAAAAAATAAACTATGCATGCCACATGAAAGACAAGAACCACAGCATGTATATAGGCTACTATGGTCAATGGCGAAGTTATCTTTTTAACTCTAGGTATGCACAAACTAAAAACAAAAATTACCGAAAATGCTCAATGAAAATGCTCAATGAAAATGCTAATTTTAGTTCTTTTTTTCCTTCCGAAACATGTTGATGTTTTTTAAATTAATTGATAAAATAAATGTCATTTTTATATAGTCTCACCCTTTTCATAATATTTATCTAGTTTAAAAGAAATTGATGTATTACTAACTTATCACATAAACAATATGAATGTGTTCGGCAACAACTTAAACTAATTTAAAATTAGGTTTATTTTATATTTTTGTCACATAATTTAAACTAGTTTAAAGTTACTTTCTCGAGGATAGTAAACAAATTATATTATATATATATATAATACTAGAATAGTTTCCAAAACCATTTTCCCACATATTTTGTGTTTCTAAATCTATCAAAATTATTTGAGCCTTCAACTCTCTTTGTTTGGCAAGTTCGATAGTCTGTGTTCAAAGAAACGGGTATAATTTTCGCATATGATGTCGCGCATTTGGCAGAGCTCTCTACTACATGCATAAAAAATTTAAAAAAATAAATAAATAAATTATGCATGCCACATGCAAGACCAAAACCATAGCATGTATATAGGCGACTATGGTCAGTGGCGAAGCTAGCCTTTTAACATTGGGTATGCAAAAACTAAAAACAAAAATTACCGAAAAAGCTCAATGAAAATGATAATTTTAGTTCTTTTTTTTCCAGAAACATGTTGATGTTTTTTAAAATTAATTGGTAAAGTAAATATCATTTTTATATAGTCTCATCCTTTTTCATAATATTTATCAAGTTTAAAAGAAATTGATTTATTACTAATTTATCACATAAATAATATGAATGTGTTTGACAACAATTTAAACAAATTTAAAATTAGGTTTATTTTAAATTTTTGTCACATACTTTAAACTAGTTTAAAGTTACTTTCTCGAAATCAATAAAATGTTACGAGACAAAAATTTAAACCAACCTAATTTTAAACTAATTTAAATCATGAAACTTTGATTTCTTATCTTATCTTTTTTTTTCTTTTTTTTTTTT
>CAVNYN010251265.1:0-33918 GCA_963692815.1 Nyctanthes arbor-tristis
CCCTCCCCTTTTTTCATTTTTTTTTTTTTTTTGCGTGTGTGTGTGTGTGTGTGTGTGTGTGGGGTGTGAAGGGAGGACCACTCTATTGCCAACTAGCTATACTTTGAGGTACAATAATTCCAGGAAGCGCACAGTTACTTATAGTCTCTGTCACAACGAAACCAGAACAGCATAAGCCTTTCTCTGACATATTAAAAGTCCTTATGAGAAGGTTCAATCGCTTAAAAAACATCACCACTAGCAAGATGAAAAAAGAGCATTTTCCTGAATAGATTTAGAGCTGGCTACATGAACCTTTTCTTTGCCATTCTTTTTGGGAATTAATCTAAAGGAAATTCTTTAAAGGCATTTCAGTGATTGACCACACCTGGAAGACATGCAGGTAAAGCTCTTCAGTACTAAATTAACATGAGCGGCAGTAGTCAGATAAAACGTTCAGCAACAAACAAAATGGCACAAGCACCTCAAATTGGGATGCGAAACCTCAGTAGAGAATGAATGAAATAAGTTAAAGGTTAAATGAGTGAATATATTAAAGTATTTACCTTCAAGAGAAGTTCTCAGCGGGGCGATGAACTCTGCAAACTCTATCTCTTCCAGGGCCTTGAATACATCTTCCGCATTGATTATTTGCCTATTTGACTCTTTGCATATATCACTGGCTCTGAAATAATTCACGAAAGAATACCATTCAGTAAACAATTATATCACAAAACAAATTCAAGAAAAAGAAATGCATTCATTTGTTAAATACATTTTCTAGCATGTAAAATTTGACCACCAAATAACAGGCATGGGGAGGCATATAACTCATTTCATAGATATTTAGCTAACCTAAAGAAATCTTATCCTCCGTCAAAGTAAGTAACTACAATTGAAAGTTCAGTATTGGTTCTCCCTCTCCAGCAGCACTGGTCTGCAAGTACACAAGTAACAAGCTGAAGATCCTATGAAGCAGGAAGGTTAACCAATTACGAAATCATATTACCGACTGAAGGATCCATTGGAAGATAGGCCCAAACAGTATCCTCATAGGTAATGAATAAATGTTACTTAATTCTTCAGGTTTTGCACATTTAAACCAGTTTATATGCTATCTTTTTGGCATTTGTTGCAGGGCAGTATGAAGAGTCATGCTGCCAAGGGAAAACCTTACACTGCCTTCCTCTTTATCACCCCAAGCCAGGCCAAACACGCTAGAGCTCAAGATATCAAATATATGAGATTTAAAGAGTACACAAAAAATCATCGCTATGCATTTTCAGATCAGCAAAAAAGCCCTCCAACACCAGATATTGATCCAAAAGACCGAAATATGCATAATGTTTGGGTAAAGCTTGAAAGTATACTTTATCCTTATGCATGTTCAGATAAGTTATTATCTTAGATATTGTTCTTTTCCCCAAATTAACACTTTCCTCGCTTTTAACATAAATAATTTATATATTCTTTAGCTTTCGTCAAAATATCTAATTTAAAAATTACATCTTTTAAACTACAAGTAAATTTACTAAAAACAAGCCGTTTAAGCTTAGCCAAGCATGCCCATCAATGTGTACTAATTTTGCCGAAGAGAAATCCACAAACTAAAGAATAATTCTGTAATGGAAAAAAATAATTAATTACCAAAAGAAATCGCAATAATGTGAATAGAAATGGTTCTTACGTTGCAGAGAGGAAATGGATGAAAATGCGCGCGCTTTCACAGAAGGCCTGAAGCGACTCCCGGAGAACCAAGACTTCGGAATCCGAGGACAGGTGAGAGAGCTTATCCTTCACCACCCGGCGCACGATAGTCTTTGGCAGTTCCTCTGATTCCGCCACGACTTTCTCTGTCACAACGGTCTAGATCGGAAGAGCCTTGTCCGACATCTAGCTCTCAGCCTCGCTTTCAACGCTAAATTTATCGGCGGGCGGCAGCGCCGAATTGGGGGAGTGAGGCGAGATGTGGAAATAATCGAGTTAATGTTCAAAGCATCTTCAATGGGCTGGTCCGTCAAAAAAAATCACCAAGGTCGCGTTGAAGAAAATAATAAACTAATTTATGTGAGCATAAAAAGTCATCGAATGCCGTCTGAATCAATAGTCTGGAACTTGGTAATTAGTATTTTAATTTTTGAGTCATTCACACTCCTCTAACTTTTTTAATTATCTACGCCGTAGTCTTTCATAATTTCCTCTCACCTACAAATTGGCACTGTTTGACCCTTAGACGAACCCAACTCATTGGAGATGCTCTTAAATACTAGTCCCGTAGTGTCATACATGGCATACTATAGTGGCACTACACATGACATGTTTGGATATATGTTATGTGGCCATATAAGGCACATTCTATTGTACATTAAGTATAGAGTTTAATAGTTATGTGACAGACTCATATTGAACACTATAAGAGACACATCTTCTATGATGTCCAATGAGAGTCTGCCACATAACTCATTAGACACTATAAAAAAATCAAGTTATATAGTGTCATAATGTGCTTTATATATGACACTAGATCAATTTCAGTTTTAAGACTTAGTGGTTTCAGATTTGATTCCTCTATATGAGGTATTTTCTATATTTTATTGTAGTATGTATTCCCAAAATATGTGAGTTCGTATTGTTAGTTTTCTTGGCATTGTGTTTCAGTAAGATAAATATATATATATATATATTTATACTGCTATAATACAGATTTATACCTGTATTTAAAAAAAAAGATCAATTTAAGTTTAAATACTACTAATTCAACTTTATATCATGTCTTGATTACTAACTGTAAAATGACTTTATTTACCCATTAAACTCAAAAGACGGACATACTCATGAGCAATCTGTTAAGTCTCTCTGGCAGAATTGTTGATTTGGCAAATGAAATGCTACATGCGGCATAAAACTATTGTTAATTTTGCCAAGTCACATCGCTAACTTTTGAATATTTTTTTTTTATGAAAAGAAAACCAAACGATGTCTACTGTACCATTCCGACCACAACAACCTCCTACCCACTCGGCAGCGCACGGGATCGCGGTTGCCTACGATGACGGATGAACTAATTTTGTGTTGGTTCGCCTGAAATCAATCTTTTCCCCAAGTTTCAGAAAACCCCACTCTCTCACTCCGGCAATCATTCCCGGACCCTTTTTCTCTCCAAAGTGATATATATTTATATACCTTATATATATATATATATATATGAAAGTTGAATAATTGTCATATACAGGTATATAATAATAGATCAAATTTTATTTTTATATGTTTCTTTTACATGTTTCTATTCTATTTTGTAAAATAGAATATTTTATATGTTTCTTTTATTTTATTTTTATTAATAATAATAATCTATTAGTTTTATCTATTAATTGCATTTTGCTATTATTTTATTTTATAATAATAGATCAAATTTTATATATTTTTATTTTATATATAATATGTTATTTGTTATCCATCAGTATTTCCTATATTTATTCTATTAGTTTTTAAGATATTTTTAAAAATTTAATATTACTTCAAAATTTTAATAATTGATAGACAAATTTCAAGTGTTGGGTTATTAGACCTTCCTTCTTATTCCGATTAAATGCTACTATTCAGGTTGATGGTAAAATGATAAAATAAAGTTAAATAAATATCAAACCTTTTACTTTAAGTCAATATGATAAACCACAAACCCTAGAATCTATGACTATATCTTTAATATAGTATTACTTAATTTATTATTTTTTCTGGAAACATATATATTGGTAAAAGTTTAAGTTGAGGGGATATAATAGTAATAATATTTGGTAGTGATGATGATTTAGAACAAAAATAAAAAATTCTTTTAGAACAAAAATTTAAGTTGAGGGGTTACAACAGTAATATTTGATAGTTTCACTAAAAAAAATGATAATAATGATGATTTAAAATAAAAATAAAAAATTATCTTTAATTCTTTTTAATACGGAAAATGGTTAAAAATTAATGTTAAGAGTAAATCCTATAGAATTTATCTTTTGTTGTAATGTTGCTTCTCTTGAATTTTTTCTCTTTTGTAATAAGAGAGTGTAAACTTCAAATTTTTTAGAATAGATTTAGTAAAATAGTGATTTATCTAGAGAATGTATGATGAAATGTGAAAAATAATTTTTCCAAGAATATATACGGTGAATAATGAATATGGAAAATAATTCATTTTGATACTTCATTTGGCCCTTAGCATTCCATATATCTTTAACTCTTTCTAACAAAGTCACTATCATGTGATAATTAGCCACTAGCTTTTAATTGCTTTGGACATTCAAATCCTCAAGTAACGTAACGCTTCTTTCACCAATGCCCAGCCAAGCCAACCATAAACTACTAGTGACCAACTGACCATCCTCTAGTAAGTAAATGGAAGATGGCAATCGTTGACGGTTGTTAATAGTTGATGTAGCAGTTTTATAACACTTTGTAAAGTGTCGTTATGACACCTCTTAGAGGTACTAGAAAAATTTCTCTTAATGTACATATATACACAATAAAGTAGGTACATATTCGAAAGTCTATCATTAATGATGGACAGACAGTCACTGATAGTTGCCAACAATTTCACATTATTATAGACATAAGGTCACAATCACAAAATTGATAATTGAATAACGATTGAACTGATTATATTTGTTGCAATCAGCAAGGAAATTAATGGAAAAAAAAATAAAAATCTAAACTATAAATATTAATAAGAACAATAGTAAATTCCCAGTAAACTCTCTAATGGCTGATTGGCACTAAGCGTCCCTACCTTTAATCTATTTTGTGCAAGTCATCCATACCTATCAAATTTTGGCATTGGTGACCTTCAAAGTAACCTTCTTTGCAGTGAACATCCCTACCGTCCACTTAACCGCAAAAATGATTCTACTCTTTAAAGGTATTTCCATCTATCTACAAAATTCCTGATAATTTGATTGCATTCCAGACGTAGCTTTACAAGAGAGAACAAAATCCACAAAATAGAGAATGAACGTGCGAAGAGGAGGAAGAACTCTGCTTATTGGAGGAGGGAAAAAAAACCAATTTGCTAAAATTTGCAACTATTTCACATACCAATAGACACCAAAGTATCATCGGTAAGAATATATTTTTAACATTTTTCTTCAATGTAATATAGGTTTTTCAAATTGTGTGTTGAGAGGGTTTTGAATGGATTTGTCTATATGATTTAAACTCTCTAAAAGGTTATTCTTGAGCAAAGCAGTGGGGGAAGAAAATAATAATCAACAATATCCACATGTTCAAAATAACAATGGAAAGAAACTTATGGCTGTTCAAATTGTTAAGCATGCTATGGAAATTATCCACCTGCCCACAGGCCAAAATCCAATTCAAGTTATTGTTGATGCTACGATCAATAGTGGACCAAGAGAAGATGCAACCAGGATTGGCTCTACAGGGGTTGTGAGATGTCAAGCAATTGATATATCACCTATTCGTTTTAGCGGATAAAGTTACGAGACAAAATTACCCTTATCTACTACTTTCTAAACCTTTAGTTAATAGATTTTGGGAGCTAATCTAACAGCATAGATGTTCTCCGCAAAGAAAGGTTATTTTAGGGATATCCAACGACAAAAATTGTTAGGTAAGGATGTTTTGCACAAAATCGATTAAAGGTAGGGATGTTTACTGCCAATTAGCCCTCTCTAATAATTAGTAATAATTTATCAATATTTGGTGACATAACCATTATTATAGTTCCTTTTCAGTAAACTGTTACTTCAAGTTTCTCCCACAAATTAGCTTTAGGAACAAAACATTTCTCATGTCCATGTGTGATATTCTCTCTCGGGTGCTAGTCGATTTATAGCTCTCTGGCTCACTGCAAATAAGATGTAAAAATTGTCAGAAAGCCAGAGTGTTTCAATACAAGACTTAGCCTAATAGCAGCAGACATAGAAAAGAACGTATTTGGCTGCTTTTTGTTCTTTCGGCCAGCAAGTAACGAGTTGCTGTCAAACAACGCAAGTTTTCTAACTGAAAATCCGAAAAAGAAAGACGACTTTCGAAAAAGTTTCTTACAAGTAGCATGCTTATATATAAAGCAATGGCCGATTGAAAAGATAAGTCACCATAATTAATGTTTCCATAATCAATACAACATCATGTTGTCTAAGGTTCAACTAATTAATAATGATAGAAGAAATCATTTTCAAATAATCTCGTAATGCCATCGTTTGATTGGGAGTGTCAACATAGCTGGACCCATAAATGATTTTCGACCAATCTCAGTCTTACCTTATTTTAAGCCGTGCAGATGTGAGAACATGGAAGGAAAAAAAAAAAAGAAAAAGAAAAAGGAAGGATTATTATTATTATTATTTTTGGGTGGAGGGGGGTGGGGTGGGTCCATGATGTTGAAAGCCACCAACCAGAGCATCACACAGATGTTACAGCTTCAGAACATGGAACAAAAATTTCTCAAATAAAAAATCATTGAATCATTGAAATATTTAAAGGTTAAAATCTTAACTTGAAGGCAAGAAGAAGCATTAAAGTATGGTTAACAATTCATTACAAGGTGGAAAGTAGGTTTGTTTCAACGCTGAAATTGATGTGAAGTTGACATGGAAAACTACAGTGGAAAACCTGACCTGGTTGTGATGCAAAGATTCCTTTTAGCACCAAAAGAGAAAAAGAAAAAGAAAACAGAAGAGACAGGTTAAGTACTTGTCAGCCAAGGCGGTTGATTAAGATATTAAGTGATTGCTAAAATCTGATAGAATTCGGTATGGACTTTTGTCCAGAAGAAGATAGGAATCTCTTTGTGATGAGATTTATATGCATTACCGCAAGTGGAGGGAAAGGAGACTCGTTACAATTATCATCATTAAATTATAAACAACATTAAAGAAAGTTATCTCTAAAACTAGCGATGCAGACGTTTGACCTTCAGAATCAACTATCAAACAAGCATGTGAATGACTTTTGCACTACGCGTGATAGCAATGTTCCCTTCGACTAATTGCAGAAACAAGACACTGTGTGAACAAGTTGGTTCTTTTATAGCACGTTTGGATAAAGTAGACAATACACAGGAATAATGAAAAAATCAGCTAAAATCTTTATACATTATTATTATACTCTCCAGTTTTATTCAAATTTGTGGCTGGGTTCTGAATATTCACTCAGCATGTTAGAACAAGAGAGAAATGAGTACGCACTTCAAAAATTGCATCTCATTCTATAATGATGACTGGATGTAACTCGAGTTGATGTAAGAACCCTATAATTTGGAAATAACGAATGGACTCAGATTTTCGAGTTCATTCATTACTTCCTAAACAAAAGTAGAGATGACTAATTTGTATTATTTTTTAATAATGGATACATATCTGATAATAGATTCTTCTGCATGTTTTAAATGGTCCTAGCTTTAACAAAAGCTCTGCAGATAGCATACAAAGAATCATATTATCCGAACGACAAAATTCAGCAAAAAAAAACACTGTTATCCACCTTTGTCCATTCAACAGAATCTAAATTTTGAAAAACATCAGAACCGTGTAAAATGTGATTTGGAGATGCTAATCTCTTCCTATGCAAAAGTCACCAAGAAGATAAATGAAATAGAAGTTATCTTACTTCTTACCTCTATAATGTCCCCACTATGAAATGGAATATAATCATGAAAAGGTTATTGGCTGCCTTTTGCTTGATCTGTCTCGTCTATAGAGCAAAAATGAAAAAAGCTACCCCGAGAAGGAGAATATTGAAGAAAGATAAGACCTGAAAAGTACGAGAAGAGATAGCATTAGGCCAATTCAAACACTAGTGCAGTAGACAACGATTTTAGCTTATTTTTCTTTTTGAAAGTTCAAAATACTATCTAGTCCTCCCTATCAGGCATGCACGTGTGTTTCAGACTGAACTGGAAAAGGAGGCGATGCTGAAAAAAGTAGCAGAATGAATTCATGTAAATCTGATTATGAGCTTACATTTTTCTTTGAAGCTGAATAATCCATCTGTGCAAGTGGGAGATAACCTTGCGGTTGCGCAGGTGATCCTAATTCAATATCATAAACTAGTGTACCATTTGGATAGTATAATCCGTAATTCCTCTCAGACGATGGACCGGGCTTTAAATTCTCATTAAAAAGTGCAAAAACATAGACGTCAACTGGGACTGACGGCTTCGCCGGAGTACCTTGGTTTTGCTGTATCCGGTTCAGCAAGTTACTGTTATACAATCTAGCATTTTCTGCAGAAGCACCTGTCTCATTTGGATCCCCCTTCGATGGCCATCCTGTCTCTGAAACTTTTACCTGTATATCTGTATGTCCCATTGCTTTGATCGCCGTATAAACAGCATCGATTTGAGCGTATAACATGTTATCGTATTTCAAATTTGTCACCGGATCTTTCATCCCAGGATTAGGCTGGAAAAGTACATACTCCAGTGAAACTTGGCCAGGATTGTCTTTATATGCAAAGAAGGGATACGCATTTATCAGAAATGGGGATCCTGTCTGTGAATGGAAACCTAGTATGCTCCGGATGTTCTCGGCAAGATCCTGTCGGAATGCGCCCGCAGAGGGAGGAAATGAGTTACCTAGGATTCCAATCGAGTGGGCAGTTGTCACATAGACCTCCTTGCTTAGCCCAAGATTTGCAAGAGAAGCATATACTGTCTGCATTGCTGGCAGTAGATTAGACGTTAACTGAGTATCATTGCCTGTCAGTATCTCATTTCCAACAGTGATGCAAGTGATCTTGGTCTGAGAAATATAAGGTTGTACATGCTGTTGAATCCATGCCTGAGCTTGAGCAGGGTCGGTCATTTTTTCCAGATATTCATTTCCGAGACCAATTATAAATTCGACATTTGAATTGGCAAATGCAGTTAAAACATTTGGATCGGCATCATAAAGTTTCACTCTGCTCATGTTAACAGATTTAAGGAGAGGCACAACATTCGACGGTTGAGGGAGATTATTCGCAATCTGGCCATAATTAATTCCAAGTCCATGCCCAAGCGTACTAACAAAAGAACCTGAACACAGTGGGAAGAGTTGTCAAAGAACTTTTTGGATACAGTCATATGGACAAAAAATTATTTTACAAAACTTGCAGCAAAATTAACTTAGCTCTTGTTTGATACTCTTTAACAAAACATATTATAATCTCATTTATCACTGATTTGACTATTGATTTGACAATTACTTATTTATAACCACAAATTTCAAACTTTTATTAAATCTACATCACTCATTTCACCTCTTTATAATTTCTCTTTATAAATCAACTACCATAAATTGAATCAAACATCCCCTTAAGTTGTGGGGAAAATATACCACCAGAAAGAAAGTAAAGATCAGTAAATAAGATACGAAACTAACTTACTTTGAGTTATTTCTATCTGAATTGTTAAATAATTCTCACAGAAAAAAAAGGGAGAAGTAACATTTTTATTAGCTAGAGATAAATATTACACTCTGGAACTCAAATATTAAAGAAAACAACATAGATATCACCAACAAAAATAAAATAACAGATATATCCAAGCATATTCTAAGTTTCTAACACTAGCTAGTTTTAGTACCAAGAATCCGCACAATGCCCCGATTCAACTGTTTAATCAAAGAATTCCAGTAAAGAATTATACACTCCATTCATCAGAAAACTCAAAATAAATAAAAACTGAATCTTCCAGAACAATTCTGCCACCTATTTAGCATAATCATACAACTGGTCAAGTTCCATTTCGCAAAAAACAATCAATTTAGATAAAGAGCTGAATCTTGGCCAACTATAATAATACTATATATTCTCTGTTAGCAAATTCAGTTAAAAAAAAAAAAACACATATATTCAGAAACGCAGAGACAAAGAATGTCTGAGGAACAAAATGAAAAATGAAGTAGCCCAGAAACAAATAATACCCGGTTACCCGGTTAAGTGCATGCGTATAAAGATCAAAGCAAGACTCAGATTTTCTTAAAAACCAAGTGAAAAAAAGAGATAGGGTGAAAAAAAACCTGAAAGGGCGAGGAGCAGAGGAAAAGCCCAGAAAAGGGTGGCCATCGATGTGTGCCGCCTCGCAGAAATCTAGGCCACAGCGGTGCTTTATGACCGCCTCCCTCTATATAGAGCGGCAAATAACTTTACGCCGCTATATATATGCCCCCAAACGGTGTGAAAATGCGTAGGCAATAATGTTTGGTGTGATAAAAAGAAAGTCATTTGTCTGATGATTTTTTGTACACCTTCTTCTCCAGTTGTTAATCCCCACGTAATGATTTCCCTGTTTCTGGCATCAATTCCTTCAACCTCTTTTTGAATCCCAGTCAGTGAAAGCAGGAGCCTTCAAGAGAAAAAAATAGAGGAAGTGGGACACCCCCCTTATTCGTACCCCACCACCCGAATCAAGGATTTGTCCATTCAGTTTGACAGTCTGAGAAGATTATTTTCCAAATTGATAATAAGTAGCATGTCATCACGGATGTCGATTTCAGTAGTAGTCGGCAAGCGAATTCGACCACGAATCCTTGGCTGCTTTCACTCTGGCCGGTGAGAATTATTGCGCGGGTGAGATATTTTATTATTGTATATTGGTAACACTGGTATCATTTTATGCATTTGTTATCAATTTGTACTTTACATTCATTCATATGTTATTATTATTATTCATTTTTTCTAATTTTTTATTGGTATCATAGTTTGGATCGATAAATTTCTGTGCAATTTTACAATTTTATGTGTCCTCCATTAAAATTTTAATTGATTTCATTAAAATTTACTATCATAAATTTAGATGTTAGCATATGATGAATAGAGTTGTGCTTCTTAAACAAAATAATATACAAAAATTTAAACAAAACTGACACATGACATCATCTTGTTTTTCAACACATCACATCACATTTTCATCAATGATTATCACATGGGCCACATCTCCATTTTGTCACACTTTTTATCTACTCATTTGTCCAAATAAAATTTTCCAATTAATGTCCTCAATCTTTTATAAAATGTTCTTTATGAATTTCATGAGATGATGGATTTTTATAGAGTATAAATTAAATATTACAATAATCAAACTCTTTATGAAATTTGAACTATTACATAAATCCTTTTAAATCTACAAAATCACTAAGAATTCTTATGATTGGCACTATAAGGTGTTAAAAACTTATGCCATATCATTTTCATATTTAGCATCAAAGAAAATCATAATGCAAGATTATTTTATATTGATATAATAACATGTGATTGGAAATGAATCGGAAAGGAAAAGGGTGCTTTTATCAAATCAGAATGATTTTGAGTTCGGCTTAACTAGATTTTTTTTTTTTTTTTTTTTTTATGAAAGCATAGTTTTTGTCAAATTTTGTGACATTGCTATTTTCATCAACTTCATGCTTCTCACCTTTCTTTTGAAAAACTATATGCACTACTTTTCTCAATAATCATCATTTATGTATCTATTATTACATCTATATTTATAGTACAAAATAGCCTGAGGAAGAAATGCGACAAACCATATAGGAAGCATAAATAGAAAGTACTTTTTAATTTTCACAACTCATGTATCCTAAACTTTTTGAGACTTTTCAATTTGATAATATATGACAACAAAAATTGCAAAACCTAAAATTGCCCCTTCTTTTTGTATTCTGACTTTTTGGTAGGACAAGATTTTGAACTTTATTCTTATTCCCACGTCTTTTTTATATTATTTTATTTTTATTATATATTAAAAAGCTGAACTTTTATAGTTTCTCAAAAGCCAAGTAAAAAACAAGTGGTTTTTCTTCTATTTTTTCTCCACTCCTAATTATGTTTTGGTTTCTTCTCAGTTTGCCTGTTTTGTATATTTTGATCTGCACAAAAATGTTAATATGGTGAGTTTTATTCTATTTTCGCCCTCAAGAAACATGCATGGAACTAACAATTTTTTCTTGATGATCGATCCACTAAAATATGCAATATCTACTCAGTCCAAAACAATGAACATAAAGTGTAACCAATATTTCTTACACTACTACACTAAGTTGTGCAAGACTTCAATCTTGTTTCATGATTACATTGTCAAAAACTTATGATCAATTTGCAAATCAAAAACTAGGCTACTTCAATGGATTCTCAACTTAGACAACATGGAATAAAATGCGTGGAATTATTAGACACGTCGTCTAATAAAATGCCACGGTGTGGTTATTTAAAAAAAAAAAAAAAGACTTAGACAACGTGGAATTATGATGTAAAACATAGTGTAGATCTCAAGAGTACCTTGACCCCTAACTAAACTATTGGTAGCTTCTACGTAGTGGCATCCCCCATTCGTGGAGTCATCAATCCCGAATAAAAAGACTGTCACATTTCCCCCCGTCTTGGTTCTAATTATATGTCAATTTCCTCAAGCATAGGGCAGAGGATCCATAGAAATAAACCAGGCCGAGCGATTGTGACCCCACCGGCATCTTCAGACCCGCCGTCCATATGGCCCTCTATTTAGATATTTCTTATTTAAATTTTTTTCCCATTTAATGAGAGCAAAATAATTATAAATAGAGCCAAGCAAGAATTCCATTCCAATGACAATAAAACTGTGAGTTCCACATTATTAACAAGATTTGCAGAAACAAATATCCCGAATTTAGAAAGCAAGAGTCACTATGATTAGAAAAGATCTTCCTCCTTGTGAGTCTCGATTACACAATCTGAAGTTGGATAAGCAACGCAGGTCAGCACGTAACCAGCAGCTATTCGGTCATCATCAAGAAAGGATTGGTCTTCCTGATCGACAGTACCTGAGACCAATTTCCCAGCACAGGTGGAGCATGTACCAGCCCTGCATGAATATGGCAGATCAAGTCCTGCTTCGTCGGCTGCATCCAGGATATGCTGGTCTTCAGGGACTTCAATCTCAGTGTCAATACCCTGCACGTCATTAATAAACCTGACCTTGTATGATATCACGGCTGATGCTCTGAAACTGGCATTAGCTTTCAAGCCAAAGATTTTGCCAGTGCTTCTCAGTGATCCTAAGGAGGAAGGACTCTTAAGAAAGCCACTTGTATATGGGGGTTTGGGGATGTCCGCGAACATAAATTTGGTTGGAAGAAACGTTGCAGTTGCCATTTTCACCTGAACAAAAAGCAATATACACAGGCATCATAAAAAGGTGATCCCATCATGACAGAAAACGATGACTTTTGTATTCAACTGCCTATGTGTCCATTTCTCTCCAAGCAACTTTAGTTTTTGGATGAGATGGTTCAACAGATCATCTCATTGTCAATTTATGCAGATTGTGCAAGTTTTGGGGATTTAAAGACTAATCGTAGCAAGATAAATGTATACCCTGCTTTGGGAGTTGGTATTTTAAGATGAGGCAGTCTAATAAAACAGAACGCAGGTGGCCAGTTGACTGAAAATGTAAAATATTTGATCATCTGTTTCTTTACAAAATTCTAGAGGTCTGGGTTCCATAAGTGGAGGCTAAAAAGCGGCTATCAGCTATTCATTTAAGGATTCATAACTAGTGAAAAGTGCCCAACAAGGTGACAAACATGACGTGCCGACAGTGTAGGCCAAGTTGTTCAACCATTTCATAGAGAAGTTAAGAACTTTTAGGAATGAAACATAAATAAGTTAAACTGTATTCAAGGCTTCAACTAAAGCCTTGAATCAACACAGACCTCCATATGGGTCGGATTCTTTTTCCATTGAAAGCAAAACACTCATGTAGTTTTCCATACATGGGTAGCTCAAGATCATGTATGTACAATCATGCTTCTTAATGAAATCCAATTATCCAAAGCACATCATAAGCTCGATAATGCAAATGTGCATGCCTAAAATACAATCTTACAGACTTATATAATTGAAACGGCTACAAACTATTTTTTATGGCACGGATGGTTCAGAGCTCATAATTATAATGCAAAAAAGAAAATGAAGTTAAGATCTACTGTACACACGCATATCTCTGATTCCCAATCAACCAAAATAAATCATTGAAAGAGGCGAGTGAAGCAGCGGACACACGAATCTCCTACTACATAAAGTATAACTCATAATTAACAACAGAAAAAAAAATTACAAGAAGAAAGATCTGAGCAAATCATATCAAGTTGACGCCAGCCGATTAAACCCAAGAATTTCACAAGTAATAAAACAAAAGGAAAAGGTGAAAGGAAGACTTACAGAGAATCTCTAGCTCTTATTGTGGTCGAAGATCTGAAAGTAATTGCTGGAATTTTCGATAACGAGACCGTGAAGAAGAGATCACGCAGGGGAGTATCAGTATTGATTTATAGACAAGTCGAAAGGGGAGTGCCTTTTTCCGGAGAGACTAGTCCATAGCCGTGCGGTCTGCTTTATCTATTTTAAATTTACGTGACGAAATCTAATAAAAACGACTTTACTAATAAGGGGGTCATTTTTATGATAATTATGCCACGTAAACGATGTATTTTCTATCTACGTAAATAATGTATCTTCTAAATAAGGAGCCTCATCCATCTCCTTAGCAAATCTTCATAGTACCCTCTCTTTTGCTGCGTTACCTTCCCTGTTGACCATTAATTATTTTTAATTATTAATTAATAATAATAGTAATAATAATAATTTCTTTTTACAAAAATAATTAGGGTTGATTACACCTAGCGTCCTCAACCTTTCAACTTTATATCGATTACGTCCTTGACCTTTAATTTTACATTTTTACGTTCTTAACATTTAGTGAAATCCCTTTTTTCGTCCCTGAAGATGGAAAACATCAATTTCGACCGTTAATGACAAGGGTATTTTAAGCAAAAAAATATTTTAACATACTTTAATTAAAAAATTTGAAAAAAAAGAAAAGAAAAATGGAGGGAGACTCCTCCCCCCAAAACAAAGCCACTGGAATGGCAGCCATTTCCGACTGCCATTCCGACAACTTGGGGGGAGTTCCCCCTTCTTTGTTGCCGAAATGGTAGCCATTTCCGGCAGCAAAGGGGGGAGGGACTCCCCTCTTTACTGCCAGAAATGGCTGGTGCAGCTTGGGGGAGTCTCCCCCCCTTCTTGCAGTGAACGGCTGCCATTTCTGACAGTAAATGCTGCCGGTATGGCAGCCATTTCGGCTACCATTTCTGACAGTGAATGCTGTCGGAATGGCAGCCATTTCAGCTGCCATTCCGACAGCAAAGGCGGGGACTCCCCCCTTCATAGCCAGCTGCCATTTCTGCCCTTTGCTGCCGGAATGGCAGCCAAAATGGCGGCCATTCTGGCAGCTTGATTTTGGGTTGGGGGAGGGGAGTCCCCCTCGCACCATTTTTCTTTTCCTTTTTTTTTTTCAAAATTTTTAATTAAAATATATTAAATTTTTTTATTTTGTCTAAAATACCCCTGTCATTAACGGTCGAAATTGACGTTTTCCGTCTCTAGGGACGAAAAAATGGATTTTACTAAAGGTTCGGGATGTAAAAAAGCAAAATTAAATGTTAGGAACATAATCAATACAAAGCTGAAAGGTTAGGGGACGCTAGGTGTAATTAACCCAAATAATTAATTGCAATTGCATTCTCTTTTGAATTTATTTTGAAAGATAAATATTAGAGGTTCGGTTACTTGATGAAAATGGAAATTTTAATCGTCAAGGACCAATGTGTTTTCTTTTTCTAATGTGTTTTATTGTTTAACAAAAGAATAAAAGAAGTGCTCAATCGACTATAGAAACACAGGTTTTTGACATCTCATTATTATTCTCTTCTAATTACTACCCCTTGATAATTTTACGTGGATTAATAATTAATAGGTTATGTGGTTAAAAAATTTAATTTTACCTTTTTTCTATATATACGCTTGTGTCATTAATTGTTTGAAATATTTTCAATACATAACTAGTTGAATAACAATAATTAATTAGGGGTATCTGAAGATAAAATATTAAATATATATTTAATATGATAAGTGGACTATCTTTACGGGATTGACTAAAATGAAATAGTAGACTACCTATTTTGGGCAAAAGAAGTATAATTTTTATCAGTTACTATTATCTCAAATCGTATGCAATAATGATCCAGATCAATTGCACGGTTCAAAATGCCTTTCCACCCAACTGCCTTACGTATAAATTGAAAAATCATGAATCACCCACCATTTAAATTGAACAATCATGTTCAATTACCATTATGTCAAAGAAAATTTCTATTTGGACAAATAAATAAACAGAAAAAATGAAAAAATAGAAATATAACCCATCTGATAATCATTGATGAAAATGTGATGTGATGTATTAAAAAACAAAATGATATCATGTGTCAATTTTATTTAAGTTTTTATATATTGTTTTATTTAAACAGCACAACTCCCATGTCATATCCCATTTGAGGACTTGACAGAGGTCGTTTACACTGGTAGTCTAAAGCGTTTGTTTGAACAAATCTACTTTGTCTGTTTTGACAGTGTTTCCTGTCCTTAATTTAGGAGCTCTTTGAATCTATTTACTCAAATTGAATCATAATAATAAAATATTATAATGAAATAAAATGAATAGCATATATTTAATAAAAATCTGAAATTTGTAACTATAAATGAACAATTATCAAATCAATAATAGATGAGATTGTAATGTATGTTCATAAAGATAATCAAACACCTCCCAGACTGATACCACAATAGCAGCAAAGATGCAAGGACCACCAGCAAATTAGAAAAATACCAACATCGATTGATAATATTTTAAATCTGTAACCGTACCCCTCAAACGAACAACACAAGCCAAAAGGCATAGCTGAATAGGCATCAGACGTTTAACAGTTGGAGACAACCACCAGATTCATGCACTTGACTAAAACCAGCCGTTTGGTAAAACGAAACGAAATGAGCGTGTCGTGAAGATTCTCTGAAACCCGTTTTGAGCCACAAAATCCAAATTATATGAATTACCAGTACTAAGCAGATTGGTTGCAAGATACCAAATCCTGGATTTCAGGGGGAAAATGAAAATGTTTTGACCAGCAAAAGCAAGTATCATCCAGGTAAAGATTAAGGGGGGAAAATGTTCGTGATAAAACAAGATAATACACTCAAAACTCCCATTCACGGAATTTAAGCTCGTACGGTTCTCCCCAAACAGCTTCAGCAGAACCATACATCTTAAAAGATCCGCTGTGGCTTACCCATGGTACTTTTCAAGTATAAACATCTAACCTGGTTTACCAACCAAAAAACAACAAATGAGCCAGCATAATAATAGATTTGAAGCAAATAAAATCACAATCTCTATAACAAAGCACTAAAGGTATGATCAAGTAAAGGCAATACATCTATATACAGAGAAGAAAAGTAAAACATCACTTGAACGAAATGATGTAACACCACTTGAATGAAATGATGTATTCACAAGTCAATTGTGCCATATTGGTCAGACTGCATTTGGAAGGAACAATAATAATAGGATAACTTGGAAGCAAGATCTTTCATGAATAACTACAGACTAATAGAAAGGCTCAACCACTTGAACAAAAATGCAGATTAACCCTTTATTTAAATTGTTTGGCAGGTTGGCTGCTATCAAGAAAAGAAAATATCTACCATCCAGGCACTTCGTTAAACCAACAAGTTCAATTTGCGCAATAAGAATTAACAGAAGCACAATAAGTTTGTACCATGGAAAAGTATAAGAACTTAATTTGGACCAATCATCAGTCTGAAAGGGCAAGCAAACATCAATATTGATAGGCTATAAAGCAAATAATTCTGGGATACTCACATTTTGCCAATTTTTCTTCAGCAAAGAAACTAGAAAGTTTACACTCATTTGAACATTTTGGAAGATCTGCTTCTCCTCCATGGACAAATTTCCAACAGCAACTCCCATGCAAAGTACCTTCTTCAACTGAAACTTCACTGTGGCTTTTGTCTCATTGACCTTGGATTCAAGAGATTCCTGGTGATTCACGAGAGTGGGGAACTTTCCTGCATTAAGATACAATTAGTTGAAGAATAGGATAACTTTACTATTTCTATAAGCATAGCATGATAATGCAATAAGCAGATTAGTCAGATATGTACGCCTATGCAGAATTGGATGTCTCAAAAGGCATCATTTTGAAGCAGTTTTGCATACAATGGGCACTTATCGCCTTTATTTTCAAACTTTATACATAACATAAACTATTATCAGAATAACACTAGTTAAACACACTTGCCTGCCTTGTTCAGACCAGGTCCTAACAAACGAGGAATCTGCTTGATAACAGCTTCTGAAGCTAAGAAAGCATGATATTTCTTTGCAAGTTTCTTAACCAACTTCTTGTTTTTGTTCAGCTTCTTTAGAGCCTCCACATCCATGGATTCCAACCCTATTTTTTCTGCCTGTATATACAGTTGCAACAGTTGAAGAAGAATAAGTGAATAACATGAAACACTTGCACATTCTGGAAGACATTCAAGATCATTATCACTATAGCTTGAAATGCGTGGACATGAAAATAATGTCTCACAAGAAGACCAATTGATGGTCAAATAAATTTTAATGTTTAATTCAGAAAATACTCTTAAATAGTTCTTGACACTAAAAGTCCGGTCATAAGCGTATCCAAATCACACAGATCCAAAATTCGGCGAATAATAAAGACATCTCGTATAAGTAAAGGTAATGCAAGGCTCTAGCGAATTTACCTAACACACAAACGAGATAGTGGTGTGCATATCTTTTGCTTGCTCAATTATAGTTGTTTATGACGTGTGAGCGACTGAGAGGTGATGCATATCCTTTGCTTGCTCAATTATAGTTGTTTATGACATGTGAGAGACTCAGAGGTGAGTTTACTGAAAATTTCAGTACGCATAACGCAATGAAATATTTAAGAACCACAGTACACAAATGAAGTGGAGACAATGTCAATTAGCTTTAAACTTGCAAATCCAACTCGTTGTGAGATAGCTTCACTGTAATCCATTTAGAAGTACATTCTCATCAAACTGCTCTCTCAGAGACGTCGTATGGTAGAATTCATCAGCTTGTTAATAGTTATCCAACATCAAAAGACTCATCTTTATTATATTATATTATATATTATATATATATATATATGTTATATAACCCGACAGCTAATAAATGGATAGTGAAATAAATGTCTGATCTTCCTAAAATTATGTGTTGGAGAACCCGCATACCTCCTCAACATGCTGAGCATCACCAAGCATGCAAATCTTCATTTTCGGCCGAGGAATGTGAGGCAATTTCACAGAGCCACTGAATCGCTTGTCCTTTTGCGGATCATAATTTTTCAGCCCAATCTGGAGCTCAATTGTCTCGGTGAAATTACGCTTTTTCTCCTTAGCATCTGTAACAATTGTAGAGATAGCTTCCCTCAGGGCGTCGCTCTGAAGCTTACTGCAAATAAGTTTGCAATCGAATTAGATCAGCTTACACATATAACAAAGACTCCAGCTATAGATAAAAATTTGATCTACTTTACCATTGTGCAACTGCATATGCTTCATATATAAATAAATATTAGAACAAAACGCATTCTTCTCACCTCATTATTTGATATCTCTATTTCTTCTCTCTACACTTCTGTACACGACCAAGACAACGAAATTAAAGTCAAAGAAAAAAAAAAAAAAGAGAAAAACTCAATCGCTTGAATACATAAAGAACAGAAAATGGAGATCGAGGGGAACCTGACGAGGGGAACTATCTAAGGTTTGTTCGACAGTATTGGGGGCGCCTTTTGCCGAGGACAAAATAGATGCTTACTAAACCCTAGCGCGAGAGAAGCCGGGAGTTGGACTGGGCTGTTTCTCGAGAGATGACATTTACACAAAATGGCACTGAAAAATAGTAAAATAACGACTAACTATCATTCATCAGATTTTTACTTCTTAGAACCCCGCGCCAAACCCTTCCTCCCTTTTTTTTATTTTATTTTTTTTTTTTTACAGCTCTTTTAAGAGTAGGATTGGGCATCCGACGAACCCGACCCTACCGGCCTGAAACGGGTCAGATCGGGTTGGGTTACTGTAAAAATCAGGTCGGCCACGGGTTAGGGGTAGAGGGGACTTGACCGGGTCGAGCCGGGTTTCGGGTTGACTCGGTCCAACCCGGGTCAATCCGCTTAACCCGACTCGGTCAACCCGGTAATATATATATATATATATTTTTACCAAATTTTTTTTTTCGTTTTATGGTCACAACGTTTTCATTCTTTATTATTAGTTTGTTTTTCCTTTTACAATTTCACTCAAAACACTCAAAAACTCTCTCTCAACTGAAGTTCTTTGTTTAGTTTTATTAAACTTGAATCACATTGAAACGTGTCCAAAAAAATAATAAAACTCGATTTTTAATTTTTTTGGGCTTGAATCATATTGAAATATGCGAAAAAAATAAATTGGTGAAATTCTGAGTTGAAATTCAAGTTGGGCTGGTATTGGGCCGGCCCAACCCGAGACCCGAGTCAACCCGAGTTGACTCGGGTTGAGTCTGGTTATGGCTCGGTTCCAAAATCGCCAACCCGACACAGTGTCGGGTCGGGTTCTAGTTGAGACCAAACCCGACCCGACCCGTCCGACGCCCACTCCTATTTAAGAGGATATATTTCCTCTTCTCATTTTTTTCAGGGTAAAAAAAATGATATTTTCACCTCTCAAACTACTAATAACGGAGTTTTCAATGAGAGGATTGTAAATCTTATATAATACATCAATCTAATTAGAAAATTAAAAAAAAAAACATCCTCAATTTATAATAATAAGATGAAGCCATTTGATATAATTAGATGGAGAGAAATTTACAATTGAACGGGGCATATCATACGCATGACATGTTCGGTCAATGAGATGTGCCCGTCCATTAAATGAAAATGAGTTATTAAATAAGGTAATCTCTCTTCAATAAATGATAAGGGCTTTTTACTGTTTGTATCATTGTCATCTAATTTTCCTTAAAAATTGCAAGAAAAACAACAAGAATAGTATTTTCAAACATATTTTCATTTCATATATTTCACAAAAATAGCATTTTCAAACAACAATGAAATGCTGATGGTAAGATTACTAGAAATAAATCCAATACCGTTGAGACTGCCAACAATATTCCACATATAACAAATGTAACTTGGCAGTAAAGTGACTAACGGGATTCAACACTGATTTGAACCACTCCCACAGGCTCACAGCCAGCACGGTCCAATAAGGTAACAATTATTACTGTTTTTGATTGGTTAATTTAGACAAATCCGTCATTCTCTTTACCCATTCTAAAAAAACAGGTGATAAATTGTAAAATTGAAAAAATGAGGTGTTGCTTCATACGCGCGACTCTCTCTCTCGCAGTCTCACTTCATCCTCTCCCCCCTCTCTCTCAAGTCATGCTCACCTGTAAATGTTACTGCCACCGCCACCGCCACCGCCACCACTGCGCCCAATCGGCCGCTACATCTGGAATGCCTTGCCTTTCGTGCATATGAAATTTCGCGTTGAGATCGGAAGAGCGTCATATTTGCATCAGGTCACGATTCAAATGGCAATCTAATGTCAACAAGGAGCTTTCTAAATCAGATCGATTGAGCTTTCAAAATTTCGCTGCTGGCTGCCTTTGTGATTCATGCCACTTTGAGGGCTGACAGAGTTTTGTCGATGAGATAACGCCGGAGATCTAGACTGTCCATTGATTGAATTTCGAATTAGGGATTTTTTCTTCAGTTTTGTTTAATCTTTTGTTTAGTTAGGGTTTCAATTGTGTGAATTATGATTTCTAATTTGGGATTTTTTTTAATTCGAGTTTTGTGACAGTACTGGTGGTCTAAAAGTTGTATTTTTTGGCCTTTTTCTTCTTCGCCGGCGATTTGTGGTGGTTTTAGTGTTGGTGTTGATTGTTTGCGTGTGGTCAGTAATTTGTTGTGGTGGTTGATGTGTGGTGGTGGTGTTACTTTAGTTTATCTGGGGTGGGCAAATGGTGGTTGACGGTGGTTTCACGGTGGTGTGATGGCGAGTTGCAGTATTTTTGGCGAGTTATGGCGTTGCTGTTGTGATCAGTGGCGGTGATAGTAAGGTGGTTCGTGGTGTAGTGTGGTTATTCTGATGTGTTGTTGTGGTTGTTCCGGCGAGTTGTTGTGACTCGGTATTTTATTGAGTTGTTTTTATTGTGACTTGGTGTTTTTATGGATTTTTTTGTTGTGACTCGATGTTTTGGAGTTGTGTTTGATTTGACTCGGTATTTTAGCGTGTTATTTTTATTGTGACTCGGTGTTTTGGCGAATTGTTTTTGTTGTGACTTACTGTTTTAGATTTGTTTTTGTTGTGACTCAGTGTTTTAGAGTTGTGTTTGATTTTGAGTTTTTGTTGCGACTCAATGTTTTGGCAAGTTATTTTTAGTGTGACTAGGAGTTTTAGCGAATTGTTCTGACGTGAATCGGTGTTTTGACAAATTGTTTTGATGTGAATCGATATTTTGGCGATTTGTGATTGTTGTGTTATAAATTGTGATATCATAATATAAAAACACTTGAAACACCTAATTTTAAAAAAAAAACGATATCTTAATTTCAAAAAGTGTGTAAAAAACTTTAAAATGGGTGTAAAAAATATTTGTTTTTTTCAAGTTATTCCCTTTTGATTTGGTGGAGCAACTGCTGAGATAAGGATTCGTCCTTGTGGCTCACCTGCCCATGGTGGCTGCAAAGATTACCCACACTGTAAGACACCTGACCAATAGATTAGCTAAACATATTTCCTGAGAAAATAGCTTCGAACAGAATATGCAAAAATTAACACCCAGAGAGGAAGTGGCTGAGCAACATTGAGATGCAAGGCATCGAGCTGCGATGTTAATGAAACTTTGGGCTGTCCTAAAGTTCAAGATCCTTTTGACCGATAAAGGAATGGGGAAAATTTTATTTCCCATTAAGCATAATCATGAAACAGCAACAGGCTGCGATTCAAATCACCATGAAATACAAAATATGTTTCTATTGCAAGCATCCAGCTCTACAACATCTAAAAAAAAAAATCAGGTAGTTTAAGCAGACATTGCCTCTTCTTCTTTGGGTGGTAGAGGAATTGGTTTGGTAGGAGCAGGCAGACGTCCAATGCTATCCACTTTATCTTGTTGCTTCGGTGGAGGCCTTGCAGCTTTTGGGAGCAGCCTGCCCTTCTTCGCAAACCACTCAGGTTTCAGCAGTGCTCGGAAGCCCAGTTTGTTGTAATAGACCCTCCTTACGGACCCACCAGCAGCTTCAACTGAGGCTTTTGCCCTGGCAGTGACCCTTGAAACCTGACTCGGTTTTATATGCAGCAATTCCAGGTTACAAGAAAACTCATGATATATGAGCATGTTTGTCTAAGCATTAAGAATAACACAAGACAAAACGTTGAACGACTTGAACATTACTTTTTGGCTAAACATGTTTTGAGTATTTTAAGACCTTAATTCTCTTTTCGGGCAGTTTAGACTTTCGGTCAATAACTTAACCAAAGCAAGTAGTCAAGGTTGAGTAAATATAGTTATAAGAAAACCGGGAGAAATATAAATAAACAGAACCATTAGTTGATGAGGAGATCAAGATTACCTCAAGATGTATGGGCCATTGTATATGTTCCGCCCCACGTCCCATTAGCCTAACTCCATCTCTAATTTGCTTTCCTATTGCCCCTGTATCCTATTTTCATGACAACGTTATGTAAGAACGGATACAGCCAAGTGAAGCGTGTATGGTATGAAGCATCAGAAACTTATTCATGCCTTGAGAGTTTTCATTGTTATCAACTCCGAAGAATCTATCTTCCCAGCATTGATCAGCTTCGCAATTTTTCCTAACCCAACTGGCTGCCACAAAAAATAAGTGCATTTACAAGTTAAACTTAAAAAGCTACAAAAAAGGAAAAAGGAAATAATTCCTCTATAACTGAAAAATTATACACACTAATAATTCATGCCGCATGCAGTTGACCGAAAGCTTCATAGGTTGAAGGCACCATATAGATCAAGAACTGCATCTTAAGAATAACAGATCTTTCAACTTGGAAAGCAGCTATATCAAACGAGACGCTCTGTACCATGCACAAGTTTTCATACCTGTTCTAAATTCCGATCTAGAAAGCACAAACATGATACTGCTAAAAGCCTAATAAATAATATGCTTGATTGCATGATTCAGATAAAGAAGCATATTCCGCCCAATTTATTGGGCACAGAAAACCCTTCTTCAGGGAAGGATAATAATTGTATCAGTATTTCCAACTTTAGAAGCAGGTATATTTCCCAGATCCAACATAAGGATTATACATTATTATATGAAACAACACACTTTATATTTCATCTTGCATGTGTTCCTAGCATTAGAATCAGAACGTGTTCAACTCCCAGCAAGTAACTCTCCCAGAAATATACAACGTGCACTGAGCCCCATATATTAACATTTCCATGTGAATCAGATCAATCTAGTAGCGTTCACACGTATAGCAAACCAGAAATGAAAAGATGCAGCTGGTTTGTGTACAGGTCAGATAACAAGTGAACATATCTTGTCACCTAAACTAGACCGTGACAAAGATCTAGTGATAAGCGAAAATGTTCAGCATTTCTTACCGCAAGTGTTTCTTTCAGATCTATAACCCGGTGATAATATTTGTTACAACTAAAATCCCAATTCTACAGCATCAATGGGGAAATAACACAGAGAGTGGAGGAATCACCGAAGAAAGAAGGAGAAACCTGAGGAAGACTTCCAAATTTCGATAAAGAAAAAGAGATATCTAGTGCGAAGTTTAAACAGGACATGAATCTCCAAACGTATCCAACATGAGTGAGAACGATAAGCACACTTCTTCTCATCCAAACATTGAATCATACAGGTAACTGGAGACACATGTGAGAATATGTCAAGTAACACGCGGAGAAGGAAAAATAGTTACATTTAGAAGGAAAGTTGAATTTTACTGTCAAGGAATTTTGGATCTTTCTTGTCACCAATTATGTACTCAGTGCCTTCTGTCAAACAGCACTACATGATATGAAGTCTATTAAGGGGTCTATTTTAACATTGAGAGGCTACGTTAAGCCTCAAAATATGAAATTTCTTAAAGTGGACATTGTAATATGAATGGATTGAACAACCTCCTTAACAGCTCTAGACTCCTCTGACTTAAGTTACCCTGACAAACATATGAAACCTTTCTGAGAAATAGTGTTACAGTGTAACTTGACTTGTTATATATTTGACATTTCGATGTCATGCTAAAAATTAGAATTGGCAATCTACAGTTCAAACTTCTTTAAACCAATATCTATCTTTAGCATCTAATTCAGAGAACAGATAAGCTTCCATATCTGTGGCTCTAATATAGTGGCCCTTGGTATACGTTTACCACAAATGCAGTTGTAAAAATACTTCACAAAGATTACTCTCCATGCAAGAACCTATTAGTAGAACTGAATAACGAAACTTATAAGTAACAAAGGAAATCAAGTGCCCATTTTGCAAACTTTTCTGCAGTGTCTCAGCGGGGAACACAGAGAATAAACTCAGGCAAAACATATATATATATATATACACACCTGAAAGGTGAGGCTGAATGGATTCTTAAACCCTCGTTTAGGGAGGCGGCGGCGAAGAGGAGTCTGGCCACCTTCAAATCCAAACTTCATCGTTCCCCGTGCCTTCTGACCCTTATGTCCCCGTCCGGCAGTCTTGCCCTTGCCCGACCCGATACCCCGTCCCTTCCGGGTCTTTTGTTTCCGGGCACCCTTGTTATCCCTCAAGTCATTCAATGCCAGAAGACTGCTGTAAGCCCTAACACTCTGATAATCAAAATATCCATTGGAACTCGAATTCAAATGATCCGGAGGGAAATGTACGAATTGCAGCAATGGGGTCTGCTTGGATATCTGGGGTGGCAAGATTGAGGTGGGCCTTAAGTATTGATTTTGGGCATTTCGGATTGAAGTTGATAATACTGAAATTAATCTTCTTCTGAGCATTTGCGCTACAAAATGATGTATCTATATAAAGATCTAGATCATTTGGAGCACCTTCTTCGTGGGTTCAACACTAGGGTTTTTTTACCAGACTGGAAAATGGGAATGAAAGTGAAAGAATGGCGTTAAATAGGACCAAATAGCAATTAAAACAATAACTTGAGGACCAACAGTTCAATCTTCTCCTAATTTCATCCTTCCCACCTAGATTTTAATTTTTCAAAGGACTGGATATTTCAAAATTACCATTGCCATGGCTTAAAATAAAATAATTTTTAATTTAATTAAACTCGTGAGTATTTATATATTTTATTAATGAAAAAAATCCAGTGCACCCCATTGTGCACGTTAAAGCCACATCTGAAAAAATCAAGTGTCCAAGTTTTATTGGATAACAATAAAACATTAGACTTGTTAAACAGAATATTAGTAGAAAAAATTCTGATATTTCAAATCAATTAGGAATCTACATGTAGATATAGGGGTATTTAATTTAAGCCTTAAAACAGACAATCCTGCTATGAAAAGAACGTCCTCCTTCCACACAGAGAGAACCATAGACGTGGCAGTCTATTTGGCAAGGAAAATGGACCACAGTTATACAAATCAGCAATATCCAACTTTCTCCCCAAATTTAAATGGCCCCATCCCAAAAAAGTTAAACACACTTCCCCGGACCTGTACCCCACCCCCTAAAAAATTCGGAAACTCGGGTTCTCCCTCCCAATTCTGCCAATCGCGTTCCTTCTTCCTTCCCAATTCCACAGCAGTACTTCTCCCGTCTCCAAGCTTCCCACACGAAAGCACCCCGCCTTCCCCGTAACCCTATTGTAGGCAGACAAAGTAGTGGTGGCTACAACCTTCGTCTTCGCCACAAACGCCGGCGACTTCAACCTCTGTGCTTCCATGACCGAAGCCACTGTCATCAATGGCCCTAGCTTAAATGGGTTGCCTTAGCACTCGAAGTGAATGGCTTCGTTTGTTTGGCTTCATGGAAAGTTAAACGTTGTTTCATCAACCACGCTTAGCTTTGATGGTGGATGTTAGAAGTGACAGTATAGACTATAGAAGATTCTCGGCCAACTGAAAACTTCCCTTAATTGCCTGAGTTTGGTTAGGTTGATTATGGAAACATATTATGTATTGATTTTATTATTTCACTGTAATGATTCTTTATATTTTTCCAGCATAAATGATTCTTTTTTTTACTTGTATTGCAAGTCCCTCTCATGTATTTATAGATGATATTACAAGAGAATAATACAACTCCAGAAAATATTCTTCCCCAAATTTGTGTAATTTTCAAACTACGTTTTCAAGTGAAAACCCACTAGCAAAGAGAATAATTAATCTGGCGAGATTTTGTTAATGCAATAATAATAGAGCAAAAATTCTAAACAACATTCTAGTAGTCTTAATTAAGTCGTAAGGGCAAAGCGGCAAATTGAAAATCACAAAACGTAAATATGAAAAACACTAAAAGCGGATTTCGGAGATGGGGGGATGAACTGCTGCAGAATTGGGAAGGAAGTAGGAATACGATTTGTAGAATTGGGAGGGAGAACCAAGTTTCTGAATTTTTTAGGGGGTGTGGTGCAGTTCTGGGGAAGAGCGTTTAATTTTTTTGGGTCGGGCCATTTAAATTTGGGGAGAAAGTTGGATATTGCTGATTTTGTATAACTGTGGTGGCCCCTTTTCCTTGCCAAATAGGCTGCCACGTCCGTGGTTCTCTCCTTGTGGAAGGAGAACGTTCTTTTCATAGCGGGATTGGTTTTTGCCACTTGTTCTCACAAATTCCTTATTCCTTCAACAGGTAAAAACGACACCCAGACACACTTGGTGACAAAAACTACCCCTCACGCATTGTCGACAACGTATCATGTGCAACTGTTTCAAAACCGACCCAAATCTTGTAACGGAACCAAGCTGCTCTCTTTCTCTCGCTGATAAAAATTCATCGAAATCCCAGAATTCTTGCAGCTGCTGTGGATTTCTCTTGGGGAACTTTGTGGGCCTTTGGTGGATTTTAGAACTCGTCAGGAGTTTTTAAATCTTGATCAGGTAACTGAAGCTGTTACAAGTTGAGGTTCCCCTCAAACCCCTCTGCCCCCAACCAAAGAATAAAATATGAAAAATAAAAACCAACCCGCGAAGATAACCGCCTGATTTTGTGATCCTTAGCCATAAATTGAACCAAGCTGCTCTCTCAGATACACACTAAAAGATTTTACAAGATTGTGAGAATTTTCTAGGGGTCTTTTCTGGGTTTTCGATTAATTGTAAAAGCCTGCTAGGAATTTGGAAATCTTGATCTTTTAGGTGAGTTCTTGTAAGAAAAGGAGAAGCCTTTTATGTCTAATACTTTTGATGTATTCACGTTTCGGTTAATTTTCGTGTTTAATTAGGTTAAAAAGGTACTGTTTGCCTTATTTTTGTTTATTGTATGATTGCTTCTGGATTTCGGACTCACTTGTTTAAGCAACACAGGTTTGTACTGGCCCTTTGTTGGGGGAAAGGGAAAATTTTTGCTGGTACCAATGTTTCAAGAAGATGGATCATCATCTGTAACTTCGTCATCCCTCCAAATGTTTCCCATGATGCCACTTTCACCTGGTGTGATGTCACCATATCCATGGCTCAAGGATCTGAAACCTGAAGAAAGGGGATTATATTTAATCCATCTGTTAGTCACTTGTGCAAATCATGTCGCTGCAGGCAGTCTTGAAAATGCCAACATAGCCCTTGATCAAATTTCCCATCTTGCATCGCCTGATGGCGATACAATGCAGCGAATCGCATCGTATTTCTGTGAGGCCCTGGCTGATAGGATCCTTAGAACCTGGCCTGGTGTTTATAAGGCCTTCCGTTCCACAAGAATCTCGATTGTTGCAGAACAGATTCTTGTGAGGAAAATGTTTTCAGAGTTCTTGCCATTTATGAAGGTGGCTTTTCTGATCACTAACCAAGCAATTGTTGAAGCCATGGAAGGAGAAAAGATGGTTCATGTTATCGATCTGAATGCAGCCGAACCTGCTCAGTGGTGTGCACTCATTCAAGATTTGAGTGCTCGGCCTGAAGGCCCTCCCCATTTGAGAATAACGGGTATTCATCAACAAAAGGAAGTTCTGGAGCACATGGCTCGTGTATTGACTGAAGAAGCTGAGAAGCTGGATATCCCATTTCAGTTCAATCCTGTTGTCAGCAAATTAGAAAATCTTGATTTTGACAAATTGCGAGTCAAAACAGGAGAGGCTTTAGCAATCAGTTCAATCATGCAGTTGCATTCACTCTTGGAATCAGATTCTGAAGTTAGGAAGAATCCCCCATCAATGCCATTGAATGCGTCTGGTGTTCAGTTGCATAGGCTCAATCAAATGAACCAAAGTAGTGTACGGGAAATGCTTGAGAAAGATATAGTTAATAGCTGTAGTCCAAGTAATGACTCAGCTTCTTCCTCACCGTTATCTTCAACACCCTCCTCTAATATGGAGTGCTTTCTCAGTGCCCTATGGGGTCTGTCTTCTAAGATCATGGTGGTTACAGAACAAGATTCAGACCACAATGGGACTAGCCTGATGGAGAGACTATCCGAATCCTTGTATTTTTATGCTGCGTTATTTGATAGCTTGGAGTCTACTTTGCCGAGAACCTCTCTGGAGAGGTTGAGGATGGAGAAGATGTTAGGTGAGGAGATCAAGAACATTATTGCTTGCGAAGGCACAGAGAGGAGGGAGAGACACGAAAAGCTTGAAAAATGGGCTCAGAGATTTGATTTTGCTGGTTTTGCAAATGTCCCTTTGAGCTATTATGCCATGCTGCAAGCAAAGAAATTGCTGCAGGGTTACAATTGTGATGGTTATAAGATCAAGGAAGAGAATGGTTCTGTCGTGATTTGCTGGCAAGATCGACCCCTTTTCACTGTATCGACTTGGCGATTTAGGAGGTGAAGTTTTTAGTGGTTTATATGGTTGCTTTTTTCTTAATATTCTTCTTGTGTTATTAATTAATCATTATGGGGGGCAAATCTTGGTTTTGTTGCTTGTGGAAATAGATGGTCGTAGACTTTTGTATATTCTCTGCTCTTGACATAATATATTAGAAATTGGAAGTTTTATTATTGTTTGAGCTTTGAACTATGAGAACAGAACTAAATATGAAATCGCCTCATCTCTTCGTGTCCTAAATGCTCGCAACATTTACGTTGTTATCTCATCTGATCTCTAATCTCTTTCGTTTGTTTCTCAAATTGCTTTGAACTGTTGCAAGAATTTGATGAGCAGTCATATTGTGTCACACATCGTTTAAAGATTTTTTAATAAATAAATGATTTTTTTTCTCCTTATTTCGTTCTCTGTACAAGTACCCTGCCGCTAGAGGTGTCAAAACGGCGCGGCCCGCTATTCTTGTGGCTAGGCTTGGCCCGTAATGTAAAGAAGCCAAGCGGGCTTCTCAGTCCGGCCCAAATTTTTCTACCTCTGATATGGCCCACCGGTGTGGCCCATGTGGGCCTTTTTCCTTTTTTTTTTTTTGGGGGCTATACTTTATATTTAGATTTTATAATAAATACATTACAATTAGAGTTTGGTAAGATAACCATAACCAATCGAACCAAATCAAAATCGAGCAGTTTGGTCTTATTAGGTTCGGTTTTTTTAAGTTTTTAAATGGTTATGGTTATTAAAATGAATAACCATTCAGTTATGGTTTTCATTGCAAAATCAATAACTTAATTATAATTAAACTAAATTATTTGATTTCGAATTTATTAACTTAATTCTTGATTTAAATTTCTAAAGTTAAAAGAATAAAATTACCAAAAAATCTGAATTTCTATTAAAATCATGTAACTTAAATCATAGAGTATAGTTGTTACTTTTATAAAGTGCATACTTTTCTATTTTTACCTTTAGTCGGTAACTTTGTTGAACTATATTTTATAATGGTTTATATAACCATAACTGAATTAAACCAAACAAACCAAAAGGTTTGGTTTCGATTTGGTTTTAATATTAAAAAATATCAAATGGTTATTTTCTCAAAAAACTATTAGTTTTCGGTTTGGCTTGGTTTTCTTAAAACCACTACCAAATCAAACTACACCCAGGTCTAATTACAATTGAAATACTTCAATTGGAAATTTGTACATTTTTTAGAGATATCGCTAGTCGTTCAGATTTGTAAATTTTAATTAAAAAGTAACATATAACAAAATAAAATTAAAATTTTTAATAATAAATTTCAAATATTTTATTGTATAAAAAACATTGTAATTCAAATATTATTTACACAAATTTATAAAACCGACAACCAAGTAGTTTTAACACTTAAACATTTTAAATTTATAATATAACAACACAAATAACTATTCATTTATTTGCATCACTATAGTTATAATATATCTCAACTATGTTAGCACATACTAAACCATCTATCATTTGCAAATTTATAGTTTAAGTACATTCCAATTAGGTTGGCACGTATTTAACTATAATTTAGTCGTTCAAATTATTTTACGTCTATGATTGAGATTCTTCTCCTGTAAGATTTGAGAAGTCTTCAGTTATATAGTTAGTAACTCTATCTCGCGTCCTTCTTTCTGCGTATAACCAATCTTTCACATGTATAAGTTTTCAAAATATCCTCTTTAAATCTTGATCTTCTTTCATCAAGCGCCCTGTTACCTGCACTAAAAGGAGACTCTGATGCAACTATTAAAACTGGAATTGTTAGAAAATCTCGTGCCATTTTTGATAATATATGATAAGTCTGCTCACTTGATTACCACCACTGTAGGATATCCAGATTGATAAACTCTTCCTCACTTAGCATGTATGAAATTTCAAATTTATAATATCTATCCAAATCAGTTTCATCTCTGCATGCATTTGAACTTAAAGAATAAGCATTTCATTTCTTTCTTTCCAATACTTGCATCATTTCAAGTTTTTTTTCCTTTAATAGTAGTAGCAGTGGAACCACTCATATCAGATTTAGTAGATACAAAATTACCATATTCCATAGCATAGTAGTTATAAATTTGACTAACAACAGACTCTAAATCCTCATGTTTTATACCAATATTAAAAGATAATGAGTCATTAAGTTGTTCCAAAGCACATTGAACTCCAAATAATTTATAATAAGGATCTATTACATCTGCAATCAGAAAAACACTGGGCAAGCGTTGATAATATTTTCTAAAGTTTTCTTTCATTGCGTCAATAACATTAAAGAAAAATATATCATTTCTAGAAGTTGCAAATTGTTTGGAAATTTCTAATAATTGGTTCATTACAAGATTACTTGTTGGGTAATACACTTCGGAACAAGCTTTAGTTGCGTTGTAAAAATGTTTAAAAAATCGCATAACTTTAAAAGCATTTTCCTAATCTGAATCCTCAAGATTCAAAGTCGGATATTTTGAATTAACAAATGCACTAATAGCACTAGAGTGTTTAAAACCAGATCTTAACATTAGATAAGTTAAATTTCATCTATTTAGAACATCATTAATAAATTCTCTTTTTCTCAAATTAAAACTTTTACAAATCATTGCAAATTCATGTTCTCTAGACCGGAGTAAGAAATGCAATTAATGACTTCTCTAATTTTATATATTTGCACATTTATTAGTTTTAAATCATCTTGCACAACTAAATTACATATATGATTAACGCATTTCATATAGAAAAATTTAAAATCAAAGGGGGGTTTAATTACATTTTTTAAGAGATCAATACACACAAAATTAGCAGTAGCATTATCAATACTAATACTAAATTGTAACATCCCGAAAATTTCTACAAATTAAGGTAAGCAACGAAATTGTCGTTTTGAAATAATTACTTGAATGTTATTGTAAGATTGCTTGAAGATCAAAATATTGTTATTGAATTGACGCTAAAGAAAGATCTTGGTTGATAATTGACATAAACTAAAGTGTAATGACTTAATTGACATGAATTGAAGAGTGTGAACTTAATTGAAAGATAATGTAAGGGGAAGGACTTCTTGGACAATTTCTCGACAAGTGTGCGGCGCCACACCGGGCCACTTTTCATGGGGTGATTTGCGCCACTTGTCAAGATGTGGTTGGCGTCACTTGTCACGATATAGTTGGCGGAACTCAAAAGTTATTAAAATTAGCTAAATCCTAACTATTATATATAGGAAGTTAGGATTTCATTTTTCTCTCAAACCCATTTCCCTTTTTCTCTCCCGAACTCCAAAATTCGTCCAACTTGGCCAAGGGAAGGAGAAAACCGATAAAAACCCGCCAAAATACCTATTTGTCCTTTGAAAAGAGTCTCTTACCATATATGGAAGGATTATAACTTGAAAGATAGCTTTAATTGCGGAATATCAAGGCTCTACGGATACTTTTTCACGTGGATTATTTAAAGAATATTTGAGGTGGGTAACCTAATACTTTGATTCCTTTTCTACATGCATAAAGTTTTGATAAGATAAGTGTGTATTTGATTAATGATTTTGATGAGACAAACATGGATTTGAATGCATTATTATTGAAAGAAAGATTTGTTTATTGCATTTGTATCGCTAGTTAATGCTCTACCTGTTTTGATTTGCTTTGTGATTGTATGGCCTTGCTGTATGGCTTTAGCCATTTTGAATTGTTTCCTGCACTATGAGCTATTCAATGATCCCGGAATAGGGGAGATTAGTGTGGAGTTTGTTTTGAATTGGAATCTCGGTATGGGTCTACCGGGGTTCATTGTGGATCCACTTAATTGATATGAATCTGGCGCGCACCACGGGTAGTAGTTTAACTAGCGATAGGGCCATTTTGTGCATTGAAAAGCTTTGTACATGCAATGTATTTTCTTGGAAATGATTTTCCTAAACGAAAGGTGAATCAAAGGATTATGTTATTCACTGAGTACGTTGTACTAACTCCCCACTTATTACAATTTTTGTAGATATTAGAGTCATAACAATTGAAAGGCGGGCAAGCTGGATGTTGG
>CAVNYN010251274.1:0-10396 GCA_963692815.1 Nyctanthes arbor-tristis
TATTTCCAAATTCAGCCCATCATCACTGTATATGGCACATTCTTGAAAAGTTTCCAACTAAGATAAATGTTAACCTCCACAAGTATCTGCATCAGGACCTCGTGCGCATTATTATGCAGTTGGAGATGCTAGAGCAATTTGACCGTGAATGGTTGGAGAAAACTAGTCTATCTGAGTTGGTGGAGAACTAATGGTTGCCTGCGATATTCCCACTACGGGATAAATGGGTACCCATATATGTGAAGGCGGTGTTCTCGGTAGGGATGTTAAGCAGCAGAGGGTGGAAAGTAATCATTAATTTTTCAAGAGGTACTTGGATAGAAAATACATATTGAACGAGGCAGTCATGCGCATTTCCCGAGCAATTGCTCACCAGAGACACCAGAAGTTGGAGGCCAACCATCGTGACTTGAACGAGCGGCTAAAGGCTACTTCGGGTTATGGAATGGAAGATCAGATGGCAGATATATACACAATGGCCGTCTTCCAACAGTTCCAGGAGGAGATAGAGTAAGTTCCCCACTACACTTGCCACGATATTGAAAGTACAGATGAAAGGGTGACGTACACGGTGCGGCGATATACACGGACTGGGGAGAATACAGAGCGACACTGTGAATTGTTATACTTCATTCACACGGATCACATCTCGTGTAGTTGTCGGATGTTTGAATTCGAGAGGATACCTTGTTGGTATGTGCTTTGTTGGATGCGGTAAAGCAAATCATGACATTGCCTAACCGCTATATATTGCGACGATGGACAAAGAATGCGAAGAGAGTAACCCATGTTTCGCCCCAGCCACTAATGTTTTCAGTGCCGACGAATTACAAACACGGAGAGTAGGGCTTAAACAACTTGCCGCGGTTGCCGTCGATAAAGCATCATTGAGTGCTGCACGTAGTAACTATTTATCCAGCATACTACAAAGTGCAACATTGGATTTAAACTGCATTGATGACGAGGCTGATAGTCGTACACTGCGAATTGTGCGCAGTAGCCAAGTTGAGGTTGCCATTAGAGACCCAGTTTCTGTACACGACAAAGGGGCATGAAAGAGGCTCAAATCTACCAAGGAGAAGGCTACTTCGCAGCGCAGTAGACGTCACAGTGGGAGCCAGCAGACATGCCATGTTGTGCAGGCTTTTCAGCCAATACCAACAGGGCATGTTAATTATTATTTAACCTCTAACTATAATCTACAATGTGTCTACATTTATGCTTATACCATACTCTATTCATACGCAGATCTAGTCAAGAGGTTGAGGCATATGAGCCACATGTGCATACTGGCTTAAGACTGATTCGGCAAGTCAATCGGACCTAAATAATGGTATAGATTTTGAATATGACGGGCACACGCCTGACATATCATTTTTTGAATAGGTCGTGATTTAAATTACTAAAAATTTTTATTGATTGTCAGTCTTCTTAATTCTTCTGTGTAACATCTTTTTAAAACACACATAAACTGTTGTTTTCTACAGGTTATTGGGTAGATAAAACACACTTTTGTCTAGATATTGACCTAACGCGTTGAGTATTGCGCTCGGATTACATGGCTTTTGGGAATGATGTGTAGGAGTTTTGCGACCCCATATTCGATGTACTAATGGAGGTAATAGTGGGTAAGTTGGATGTATTCTAAATAACTATGGTTGTGTGTTTGTCTGTTCATTATAATCATATCTGAAAGCTATATTCATTGATTTTCCATATGGAGTATAGTGGGTGGCAGATTAGCCTTCATACATTGAGTTAACCTTCACGGCATTTTCACCAGGGACATTCTTACCGCTATGACGAGTAACAGTTTACTGCTCTGTCAACTTTTGAGCTGATAGATCGCATCGTAGACTGTAAACTTCTTACGGTCGGGCGTATGTAAATCTTTTGCATAATATTCCTATTGGTAGATTTCTATCGATGCAAGTAGTCATGATTATAGCGTATGCAGAAAAACACTTTATTCATCGTGAATTGTACCGTGACTGGCACTATATTCTTGAATTTGTTGTAGAGCAAGGTCTTTAGCGTATTAACGCCTCTCCTAGTTGCATAGCATTGAAACTTAGCAAAGATCAACTTGCCGGATTCTTTGGTTAAAGATTTACATAGGTAACTAATATTATGGAACATTTGTTTACAATAGTATTGTGCTCTTGTCTATATGTGCAATTTCTGGTGCTCTGTAATGAATAGCTCTTGTGCTCTTATCTTTTGTTAACCTAATTTGTCTTAAGCATTCTAATGTAAGTGTATCTTTTCCTCGACAGATTTGTGGCCGGACCCAACAACAAAGCAAGCCCTTCTACCTAAATTCTTGGTTAGCTAATGTTTTGTTAATTTTGCTTTGTCTATGTCGCATACTACCTCTTCATCTGTCTGAATTGGTGTTTAGTTAAATTGTTGTCAACGTTGCTTTGTGTCATTGATACGTGGTTATATGATTGTTAATTTGTACTCGGTCGGACTGTGATCGACACCTCAACTTTCTAGGCGTTTGAAACCTGTGCACATGTGTCATTCGTTGTATTATTACGAGGTTCTGGTAGATCACTGGTGGCACCGTTATCATTTTGCATCCATTCCAACTCTTCTTCCGATAAGTCATCAAGCCATTTGAAGTAATGACAAGTGGCATTTGGAAGTATTGCTGACTTAACATTTAGGTTTCGGCATAACAACGCTTGCACTGTCTTTTCACACTTAAACCCCTTATGTGTTGATCACTTGTCCCCGACCGGTCAATCTCCTGTCATTGCTATTTCGTGCGTGAAGGGTTGCCCATGTTTCCCAGTTTATGCTCCTACCTATTATCTGTATATACCAAGAAAGATGTACAGTCTAATGAGGCTACCCCAGCTCGAGCCTGAAGCTTGAAGGTGCACCTGAAAAATAGCCTACCTCTGTTGTCCCCATTCTTTAGACATTCCAAGAGTCGTAGGTATCCTCTCCCGCATATGGATAATCGTAGTTGTGGGCAATCCTGCATATAGTGGTTTGGACTTCTACAACTGTGGCAGAGTTTGTAATTAGTTCCCATGCTTACCACATTGTACAAATACATCGCACCGGCTATTTACATTATTGGAAGTATCAGACCAAAATGTGCTTAAATTTGACTTCTAATATAGTTCAATTATAAAGTATGTGTTAATTGAACTCTATAAGGAAAAGTTGTACTAATTATAAATTTGACTTCTATTGCATTTTCCCTTGTTGTATGCATATAGCTTTAACTATTGGGAAAATTTGTTTGCTTAAAATTAGACTACGTGTACCTTGATAATAGATATTCATTTCTCGCTTCAAATAGACCTTGAATTACATCAATAAATACATACTCAGCATGCACAAAAAATATAATGTTACATGCTTCAAATACCAGATTCTACTACCACTAATATGTCTAGACTAGTAAATTAATGTCCAATTTTGGACCATAACTTAATGGATATTTCTTTCTATAATAATAAAAATAATAATAATAATTCCACTCAAAATAATACTAGTCGTAGTATTTGTTATTATTAATTTAAAATTATATTATTATTATTAGTCCTATAATAATAAAATAATTGAAAGGGGACATGCATATATAAAGTATCATTTTTCCTGCTAATATTCTATAAAATAATATGAAATTTGATCATAAAATACTTGATATAATACCTTTTCAGAATATTACGTGCAAAGTTTGTATCTAGACATAATCAGTCATTATATTTTACACTACGTACAAGTCAGTCCTTGAGGTAGTTAGTGTTCTTTTATGTGTGTCATTAGACACTATCATCAGTTAACTGGTCAGCTTACAATAGACCTTTTATATACATTGACATACTCTATAATCTTCCGGGATTCAATTCAATACAAAAGATGATTGTTGTCACTCTCTCTTGTTTTTCATTTCACCGTAATACAAATTATTCAAAATCTTTTATTTCAAGTTTGAAATCTTAAATAAATATAAACAATGCATACTAATTCGATTTTTAATGTTTAATTTGTGTCCCAAAATCATGAATGTACAAAGGAAAGATTGGCCTTGGAGTTAACATAATGAATAATGCATGGTACATTGTTTCTCGTATACAAATTTAGCTTCTTTAAATCCAGCATATTCTGAATACAAAGGGAAATTACTTGACAGTCCATAGATAAATTTCATGAGTTTATGTAACTAATACTCCATTCAGTTAATCAATCTACAAGTTCAAATTTTTAACCACACAATTTAACCAACATTGATGTACTATTTGGAGAAATATGTTGGAGTAACCAATTGACAGTATATTGAACATTCATGAGGACTCAAACGCCTCGAGGTAGTATCAATGACACAAAGCAACGTTGACAACAATTTAACTAAACACCAATTCAGACAGATGAAGAGGTAGTATGCGACATAGACAAAGCAAAATTAACAAAACATTAGCTAACCAAGAATTTAGGTAGAAGGGCTTGCTTTGTTGTTGGGTCCGGCCACAAATCTGTTGAGGAAAAGATACACTTACATTAGAATGCTTAAGGCAAATTAGGTTAACAAAAGATAAGAAAATGAAGGGAAAATTACCTGGATCGAAGCGCAGAGCCGTGTTCTCAACAGTCGGGCGTGGCGTTCGGGCGTGTTTTTGTTGCGAGAGAGAACGTTGGTGCTTCGGAACAAAATAAAGACGCCGACAGATGTCCGTGGAGTAGCGTCGCTGGCCTCCGGAGTTGAGATCCGATGGTCGGGAGGGGGGCGCTGCGGAACTTGGCAAGATCGGAAGAGCGAAAGAGGGCGGACCAAATTTTTGGGGTGGGGGTGGGTTCTGAAATCTGGTGTTGGGGGTTATACATTACAGATTCAATTTTTTTGGTGGCCCTAGTTCAAAGGTGAATGGAAATTGGGGTGCTGTTGTAGCGTGGGTCCGTGTCCCCCTAGCTTTCCAACTCAAATTTTGAGCTTCTTAGGGGAGCTATCAGCTTTTCATAGAAAAACCGCACCCACAGTTCACATCATCTGTAGAAACACCTGACTCGAATGGAATTTCAACTCACTCTTTGACATCACACCATATTTCACCATTTTCGATCACTGGAACTTTCCGATGGTGGGATGTGTCTTCTTTCATCAGTACCTTGTAAACAAATGGAACCTAAAATCTTAAACCGATTGTCACTTTTCTTTAGCATTGGCTCGAATCCAGCCAAACTTAAAAGAGAGATCATCCCAACAATGGAAAGAGCAGTCCTAGTTGCTGCACTAAGGAATGACTTGGTTGCCATTTTATTAAACAAAATTGATCTAGATGTTAAAAGTTTATCACAAAGCAATCTTAGACATATTTGGATTGTGCATATCTTAATTTGATTACCATTTTTTATTAGCATACAACGTTTAAGACTTCCTCAGTTGAAAAAAAAATTGAGTATATATACGAAAAGAACCAAATGTTATCAATAATCAAAGAGATTGAATAGTAAAAAGACAAATCTCTATATATAGTATGAAATTTCAGATTTCGTTTAATTACTTTCTACCAAAAAAAATTTCAAATTATTTTATAGATTATAAGTAAAATTATGAAATATTTATAGTAGTCTCCAAATATGTGGTTATCGAAGCGCAACTAATCCGGTTTTTAAATTACTTGTATCTATATATTGTATAAATTACTAAGTTGATGAGTATCAAGTAATATTCTATTTCTAATTTTAAATTCCATAATTATCAATTTATTATCTATATTAATTAATAATATAGAAAAATCCAGAAGGACAATTATATTACCACCACAAAATTTGATTATCTCACCACTTTTTTTTTAATAGATTATCACACCACATTTTTCTTAATTACTAAAACGGATATTAGTAAAAATGACATAAATAACCACCACATTAAATACCCCATATATTTGTTCTCTCCCACTATCTCACAAATCTACGCACACCACAAATGTGTGCATAAGATCCCTAACCTAAATTGAAACAAAGCTCAGGAGTTAAAAAAATTAGCCCTAAATAAAATTAACTAGCCCCGTCTGTTCATTTTTAATTGATCTCTAAAACTATATACTTCAGAAGAAATTGATATATTCCAATTGAATTTTGTTCCGTCTATTAAAGTTTCGTTTAATATATTTTGTTTTGCTTTTGCTTCTATGAAATGGAATAATTTACTTTATCATCTAGTAGACAACGAGATGATCATGGTTCATTATTTAATATATCCACTTGAAATTTACCTTCAAAATCTGTAATCTAAATGAAGTGCAATGGAGCATAATAATTAATTATTTCTACGTTAGCATAATAATTAATTATTTCTACGTTTTAATTATTTAATCAACCAAGAAAAAGATGTCATGAAAATTAGAAAATGAAAATAAGATGGTAAAGGGAAGATTCACGGTAAGAAATTGTTGTTGAAAATTTTTTCTTAAGCATTGTTAATTTTCGATGCTTGATGGAGATTTCGCAGAAGAAGAAAGAGAAGACATTAGCATACCGACGTGGGATGCTATGTGCTTTGATTTTTAGTTGTTCTAATTTCTAGGGTTAAATTCGTTAACAAATTGTGGTGTATTTAGTCAATTTGTGTTATAATTGTAGTGTATGTATAATGTGGTGCGATAAATAAAAACCGTAGTAGTAATATAATTATTCAATTCAAAATACCACACAAATTACCATAATAGGAAATAAAATGTCGAAAAAGACCATGATATCATTTTTAGTGAGAAAACCGTGCTACAAAAGTACAGCAAACTTTAATTTTCATATTTATCAATTTGTTGTCTATATTAATTAATAATGTAGAAAAATTTAGAATACTACACGAATTACCGTAATAGGAAATAAAATATCGAAAAAGATACAATTAATATATTTTTTTGCGGGAAAACTGTGGTACAAAGGTACCGCATACTTAATTCCTTTAATACATATAGATGATGAATTTTATTTTGCCTACACGCCTGTATAATAACATGCACACGTTAGATATATGTGGCATATATCTAAGTTACAAGCACCCCACATTTATAGTTTAGATGTGTGCTACGTATATACGCATACATAATAACATGTCTGTGTGTAGGTAAAATAAAATTTCTTATATATAAATGTAGATAAATTTGTAAAAATTGAAATTGAATTATCTTTGTGGGACGAATGTAATAATGTGTATTATTTAATCAGGACAGAAACATAAATAAATAAATAAATAAATACATTCATCTAATTAATTATCTAAGTCATCTTTGCTTACTAGCGGCAGAGTGGGTTCGAGCAAAGGGGCAAACTCTTTGGATACTGTCACAAAATTTCCTAATTGGCGTATGAACTTTTACAATTCAACAAGAATTGTAATAATTATGGAAAACCTAAAACCCTGTCCCAAGAACAAAAGAATTAGAAACAAAATTAAGGAGGAAACCTGCAAAGAGGATAACTGGGATTTAATATTGGTACGTTGTGTAGCTTCGTTCTCTCTCCCGACGACAACGGAACAACAACCGAGTAGAGACGACCGCCTCGAATTTCTCCGTGTATTGAGTTGGGTAAATTTCACAAAAGGTATGTAACTTTTAAGATATAGCAATTTCATTTCTAGCATTTTTTTCAACTTTTGGAGTCCCTAACATTTCAAACATTCTCACAAAATGTCCCTATAGATTGAATCCATCCACTTTGACCCTTAAAGGGAAAGAAAATGACTTTCTACCCCTTCCATTAAATAAAAGAAATAAAAAACAACAAAGTGGTTTATTAAATAAAATAAAAAATAATGAATATACTTATTTTTCCCACACACTTAGCTCACAACTCCTTTTTAGTAAAACTCATTGATAGCGAGAGACCCATTTCCCTCCATTTCTTTGCATTTTGATCATCTTTCCCCCTTCGCCATTCATTTTTTTTTTAGTGGGACTGCAAAAATTCAAGCAATTCTTCTCATTGGAGATTTGACAAGTCATTTTTATATAAAAACATAATTTGGTTAAAGCAATCACATCCACATATTTCATAAAACTCACATGTACTATACAATTTCCACTATTCATTTCTTTAAAAACTATTACTACTTTTAAAGAAAAATAATACGTGAACGGCCAGAGGTGGTAAACAAGAAGATGATAGTGGATGTCTACATGTCTATAGGGCTGGGTGTCGGGTCGGGGCGGTTTGGGTTTGGGCTGACCCGACACCAACCCAGCTAGTGATCAAGCTGAGATATCCCAAACAGAGCAGGTTCAATTCAGTTTGGGAACCCGACTCAAATCGACCAGACCATCGGGTCAGTTTGAGTCGGGTTTCGGTTTTGGACCTTTATTATTATTGTTGTTGTTTAAATCGGCCCAAAATTTGTAAAAAAAATACGGCCCGAGAAAAATATAGCAAACCTGGTACAAAACCCTAGCGTCTCCCAATTTCATCCACAAGTGCAGAGAAAATCTCAAATCTCAATATAATTTACAAAGCCTACACTCCAACATGTGGAGAAGGGAAGAGGGAGAGAGAGAGAGAGAGAGAAGAATTATGGGTACACTATAAGTGAAGAGATAAAGACGGCAAGTGAAGAATTATGAGTACATATTGCAAGTCTTCAATTAACAAGGAGAATAGCACCCAACTGCGAATAGGAGTATTTGACTGCGGCGAGAACAACAAGCAAGGCTTCGACCCTAAGAGTGTAAATATGTGATTTAGGGGGGTTTCACTTTACATTTGAAGTTCTGAAATTTGATTTGGAGTGTTTGCAATTAAAGTGAAAAAGACAGGTAAGTTATGGGCCCAAATCAGTTTTTCTAACCTTAAAAAAGCCTTAAAAAATTCATTTTAAAATAATTAAAAAAAAAAGAAAGTCGGGTTAACCGGTCAAACCCGATTGGTTAAGTGACGGGTTGGGTTGCTCAGGTTTCACCGGGTTGGATCTTCCAACCCGATCATCTAACCGACCCACATTGGTTTCTGTTTCTCCAAGTCGACATCTGACCCTCTTTCTCTTATAATATGACCTATAGCCACCCGCTCGGGTCAAGTCGGTTGGGTTTGGCGGGTTCTCAGGTATCAAGCCTAGCCTTGGATGTGTATGTCTCTGGCCCCTTCGGGGATGGGGTAAGATTTTTTACTATTTTTTCTTAATTTAAAAGAAATTATTGGTTGTTTTATATATTTAATATGAGGGATAGAATAGTCATTTTTCTCTTAGTAACAATTAGAGTGGACATGTTCTATTCATAGGGACCTTCTGTGGGAATTTTTAAAAAGTTATGGACTCTAAAGGTTGAAAACAAAAATTTCAGACAAAATTACTATAATTTGTAAAGCTTAGGGACGTTTTGTGAAATTTACCATATTGTATTTTGTGTGGGAACCGGGAAGGGGTAAAATTGGCAAAGGGTGAAATGGTCATTTGACATACTTAAAAACTTAATGGGCCGGGTCAGGCCTGGGCGCTAAACCCGTCAACCTAACTACCGACCCGCTCGACCCACTATGAGTCGGGTTGAGTCGGGTTCACACGGTCAACGGGTCGGGTGGCGGGTTGCACAGAGTCAACCAGACTCGTATCGAGTCGGGTGACGGGTTGACTCGGTGTAACCCGCTCAACCCGGTCTTAGACCCGAGAACCCGATTTTTTCATTTTTTTAAAATTTTTTTGGCCTCCAATAAAATGTTGCATTCAGTTTAACAATTTCACATTTGCAAAAAAAAAAAAAAATTTAACAATTTCACACAATTTCGTTCACATTATTTCACCCAAAGAAACACACACCCATGAACCCTAGAGATCCTCAAATCTCCATTCCAATTTCCAATTTCCACTCCTTGTCAAGGAATGAATTCAGCCTCGCAGGCTTATTTATCCAATTTTACACACTTTGGCTTTTTAAAAAAATGAATATTTAACAAATACACAACTAGTTTTGGAAGAATCCTCCGCCGGATCGCCACCGCTTCACTAGTCTCCGCTGCTTGTAAGTTCAATCCATCTCCCCCTGACCGTCGACACCATTCACAATTTTCCTCCTCGCTTCATGTCTTCTTGCATCATTTGAAATTCCTAAGCCAAGCCATATAATCAAAGAAAGAAGAAAGAGTACTTTCAAAAAAAAGAAATGAGGAAGGGAGAGAGAGTCTAGGAGAGAGAGTCCGAGAGAGAGAAGCGGCTGTAGGCAAAAAATAGAGTTTTGGGATTATTTAGTGACCTTTTGGGCCGGATATGTTTTGAAAATGTATTGGGCCTGATTTTTTTTTTTAAAAAAAAGAAATTGGCCCAAACCGACAACCGAATCGACCCGACCCGGACTGAGCCGGTTTGGTTCTGGTCGGTTTACAAAACGGCTCGGTTTCACAAATTGCAACCCGATATGTAGTCGGGTCGGGTTCGAGTCGGGCC
>CAVNYN010251276.1:0-22184 GCA_963692815.1 Nyctanthes arbor-tristis
CCCCCCCCCCCCCCCCCCCCCCCCCCCCCCCCCCCCCCCCCCCCCCCCCCCCCCCCCCCCCCCCCCCCCCCCCCCCCCCCCCCCCCCCCCCCCAGTTCCTTTTTCTTCCCTTTCTTCCTCTTCATACCATTGAGTATTTTCTTCACTGTTTACTCCCTTCTTTTCTTTTCTTTTCTTTTTTCCATGTGTGGGTCACACACACACACACGCACACAGCGAGAGAGAGAGAGAGTGTGTGTGTGTGTGTGTGTTGGTTTTGGGGGGGGTGGATAGAGAGTTTTGTAGGAGAGTTGAATTTCAGGCATACACGATTCATATTAGGTATGTTATGTTATAAATACATGTACTGATGTACACGTTACTCCAGAGTCTTCTACCCTCTAAGGTCTTGCCGCTACTCGCTATATATGGGCATGACCGGCTGACTGCTTATTGGAGGCTGAAATTAGTATTTCTTTCAATCTGTAAAATACACATTGAATGTTTCCCGACATCATTTCAAATTACTCTGTAATACCATGTAACTTAAATTTTATCTTATACGATGATAATTTGTACAACTTAATTCATCTCTTCTTTCCCTTTCTTTCTTCCCTTGTATCTTTTCTCTCTAGTCCTTTTCTCCTACAATTCTGTCCTATGGCCTCCATTATTATTTCTCATTTTTTCCCTTCTTTGTTTATTGTCTTCCATCATTGCTGATACGTTTTCAACATCGAAAATGCTATTGGTACAAGCAAAATATACGACAAATTGTACAAACACAAATGTGGCTCATATGATACCACTGATGAAAAACTGATGTGATGTGAGTTAACAAGATTCGGCCAAGTGTGTGTGTGTGTGTGTACAATTTGTTCCCTATTTTTGTTGTAAATGTAGCACTGCTCTTTCAACATGGTTTCATTGTTATCCTAATACAAGCAATTGCTTTTAGGGATTGATTGAGTAGACATGAATCCTAACAGCAAAGGTTATTGAGATGAAAAGAATTTTGGAGTGCTGCAGGGGAAAAAAAGTTAAGGTTGGAAAAACCCATTGAAGGAATCCTGAGGTAGTGATAATGTTTAATAATGTTTATGATGTAAGTACTGGCCCCCGTTGCCATCCTATTTCTATTTCAAATGAGAAGTGTTATTGGTCAAACAACAAGGTATACAAAATTTGTACACAGCCCTCCAAAAGTTGTCCTTTTAAGGAAGATGAGGCCAAGGATATTTAGGTAATACAGGGAGGTATGTACAAATTTTGCACATAAAGTATGTACAAATAGCATTTCTCATTTCAAATAGAGTAAGTAGAAACAAGTGGCAGATATTTGTGTAGTACATGTATGTTCCATGAAACATGTGGATACAATTTGGTTTAGCCAATTTCTATTTTGAAATAGAAATAGTAACAGGAGCACAATGAATAAATTACTAAATTGAATTTTGTCCTTTCTTCTAGACAATAAATAGGTTCAATAGACTCAATACTACTAAAGATGTTTAAAAACTAGTCGGTACAGAACTGCAGAAATTAAAGTCTGTCCTGATCACCCCATTCATTCATCAAGGGTGTTGAAACTGTCCTTAAGTAGAGAAATCTGAACGTAACCAGTTATTACCAATACTAAGTGATCATCATCAAGAAATGAACAAAACAAAAATTTTAAAAAATCAGTAGATATTCCTAGAATTATGGCTAGAAATATGAAAATCGAGTCTAAACAGCGTGTATTGGCTTAATGGAATTTCCTATTTCTACTGAATAAGAAAGCATTTAAGGGAAAAATGATAGTTAAGGTCTATTGCGACATATACATCACCAAATACTAATGATAGCAACTCTTTAGAAACAGGTTAACAATAGTTAACACCAGGTTCATAAAGAACCTCATTTTCTGATAGTACAATGGTAAGCAAATCTAACATTCGCAGAGAGTCAATGTATAACAAGGCACCAACAGCTAACTCAATTGCTACAGCCTAAATGGAAATTTACAAAAAAAAAATTAAAAAAAAAGGCACTTTCTAAAGAATGGACAATTTATTTAGAGTTTACCAAGTTTTAGGCAACTTTTATTCCATTCATTACACTTTTAAATGTTGACACAATTTTAGGGCTTCCTTTAGTTCCCCCCCCCCCCACTTCCGTATCCTAATTGGGTTCATTGAAACATATTTAAAGTGGGCTTCTGCATTTGTCAATTGTCATGGAGAATTTACTATGTATTGAATAAACATATTTCTTCTCTCATTTTTTGCTTCTCTCAATGTGATGCCTCATCACTCTTCTTCCCATCCATCTACAATCTACGTCAGTTTCGGGATCAGAGCCCAGCTACCAGAGGCCATCAAACCAAATCCTAATGTCCAAAAGATCCAAAAATAATCCAGAGCACTAGAAAAAGACTCTGGACAAGTGCTGTGGATTATTTTTGATCCACTAGTAACCTCGGAAGATTAATAACAGCAAACAAGTGTTGTTCACAAAAAAATTAGGAATATCAACATAAAGGTGCAGCCAATTTGGTTGTACACAATCAAGATTGGAGGGAAAACAACATTTAACCTCGGAATAGGTAGTTATTATTACTTCAAGTGGCCAAATCTTAGAAATAATAATAATGTAAGAAGCATTTACTGCACAACATACAAGTACGATCTCCCATTGGAAGGAACAGAAAAATAGGTAACTACAAAGAAACATAATCCACCAATATGTTGAAGTACAGAGACTACCTGTTTTTGCTTTAGCTAAGGATGGTTGTACAACAGCATGCATTGTAATAACACCTTTAGGTAGCTCCCCGAAAGGCATATTGCATTGACCAACAGTCTTGCTGTTTTCCAAAATTTTCCCAGTACAAATCAATTTCACATCATTTGCTGACTTTGGTGCAGTTTTCTTATCTAAAACAAAAGGAGCAATATCCAGTCAATTCAACAGATCAAAGTGAGAAGCATGTAAGGAAGCTGATAACGAGCAGATTAACATGTAACTACATAACCCAACTTTCTCTATCTTGCTTTTGTAATTCTATAACCCAATTTTTAACATGTAACTACTGCAGGTTTATCGAAGTGCACTTTACTCTTAGCCAACCTAAGATAACCACCACAAAGAACCTTTCTCCTCCACCAAAATTAATCTTTTTTTCTCAACTAAACGTGGCACTTTTAATTCAAATCAACCTACGAACTATATATTGAATTTCATACTCGATATGAAGCTCGATTTCTCTAAAATTGAGTAAGAATTGAAAAACAGAAAAAAGAAAATATACTATGTGCACTATCAGAACAACCTTTGGGCCACTCGCTGACAACCCTTTCCTTGAGCATGGCGACGGTGGCGGCCGGCGAATATCTAAAGGGACCAATATCTGATCCATCGTACAATCTGAATTTGAGCTCCACCAAGTCCTCTTCCGGCATTTGTTTTACTTCTTCCACAAAATTTCTGGAAATATTTTCAAGCAAATACCTTCCTTTCCCAAGAATCCTTCAAAGAAAGCCTCAATCAATTACTAAAGAACCCTTCTGGAAAATCCCACTTAAAATCACAGTATCACTATTATTTTCATGGAAAAAACAAAAAGAAATTACTAATAAAAGAAGTAGAAATATAATTTTTTGTTCACTGATGATTTTGCAGAGCATGAATAATATAATATAATATAAAATTGAATTTGAAAATTGAGGAACCCTAGACCCGATCTTGAGACTTAACGCGTTTTGCTCACCGTATCGTGCGTATTTGTTCCGAGTGCTGTTCCTTTTGTCCGCCACTCCCGGCCCCCTTTATTTTTCTTTTCGTGTCTTTGTTTTTCATTTTTGTTGGAAAGTAGAAAAAAAAATAGAAAATTGCATTAGTCCTTAATCTATTGCCTTAATATCAAGTTAGGCAAAACTATTTTCGAAAATTTCCGTCAACTCTAAAAGTCATCTTTTACATTTTACCTGTTATACCATGACAAGAGTGTGTTTAATAGGGCTAGTGATGCACAAACCAAATCATTTAATCGGCTCAATGAAATGTGAAACTGGCCCCAAAAAAAAAAAAAAACAAAAAAACAAAAAAACAAAAAAAAAAATGTTGTACGAGGAGATAAAATTTTACTAGTAGTTAATATTTTTGTATAACAAGAAATGCTTGTACACAAACAAAATACAGTAGAAATCAGAACCTCTTTAACTTGTTAACATCAGTATATAATAATGGGTGCCTGAGAAAGATTGAAACTCGAACTATTAACAGTAAAAAATGAAATATTAAGTACATGAAACTAAAAAGAGATCACCAACTACAGATTGTTATGGACCAACCAAAAAACATACATCATGATCACTTATGTATTACAAAACTAGATTCAAACATTGTAATAATCATCAAAAATCAAGAAATTAAGGTAAAAGAATGTAAACAAAAGAAAAGAACACATAGCTTCTACAGCTATAAAAATCAGCTCATATTTCCAGTTCAAATCATATCCCATGAAGCAAAAGGGCTTCTTCATTTTCACTCTCTCTCCAGGGAGTTTTTCTCCATTACACAGGGCAATTGACATTGCCATTACTATATAGTTATACTCTCTTTCTTCCCATTGGAGCTGCATTTCCATCAAATAGTTCATCTATATATGTCTCGATATCTTCCGGCTGGAACTTTACGTACTTCTCCGTTTGTCGTCCCGGAGTAAAAATCGAACTGTACCGGCCTAAAAATGACCGGTAGGCCGGTATCACCATGTTAGATATTGAAACCCTGAGCTCTGATTGAAGCTGTTCATCACTTACAACCCAAGAAGTTTGTGTTTTGTGAATTTCGTCAAACATTTTGTTGAAACTATTGAATTTCTCCTTGAGAACTGGCTTCACTACCTTCCCATGAACGGTCAATCCTTCTGGATGTAAACAACTCAACAATTTCCCCCATGTTTCTCTCTGATAACACTTGTGATATTGCCTGAGGTCCGATGATCGTCTTCTATACCACGTATCGCCCATTAGACTGTGGATTTCTGATGATCCTTTTATCTTTTGCAATATGTACCTTCCATTGTTCATCATGAAAATTGAGCTCAAAGAAGGGTCTCTGTAAAGCTTTGATTTACCCTCAAGATTCGCATCCAATAAGTCCATCACTTTCATCATCTGCAGTTGGAATGGCGATTGTTTTGCTGCTTGATCATTGTTAGAGTTTTGGGATTGGGCTTCTGGATTGTATTCGAATTCAGATCCTGTTTCAGACTCCACTCTCTCAATCTTTTGATGTTCTCGGAAAATTTGCTCTAACGAATCCTTGTACTCGCACGCGTACTTGAGATAATTCATGGTGTAACGAGTTAATGGATGAACTGCACCACCCGGTACCGGGGTCTTACTTGAGTCGGACTTAATCGAGTTTTCAAGTTCCCCAAAAATGGAAATCATAGAGTCTGCAAACCAGTTCCTAATCAAGGATGCCTCTGCTTTTAGCTCTTTGACCGTCTCCGCTGTCACTAAACTATTCATCGTAGGAAGAACATCCCTCAAAACCTCGTAGATGTCAAGAAACTTGAACAACTTTTCAGCGGCACGCTTGGACATTGAAACGGCTTTGGAGAAATTAAGGAGCTGCAGAACCATGTTTCTTGACAGACTGCTAACAAGGCTCTCTGACATTGACGGATAGTCAGCAAAAATGGTGTCAGAGAGTTTCCGTTCGCTAGGAAAAAGCACATCCGCGCATTGCCTGAAAATCCGGAGCCAGGTGACGATCTCCCTCTCTAATGATTCCCATTGCATTTTCTGCACATCATCAATGCTGTATTTTTCAAATCCTTGCTTATGCAAACTTTCTTCCAATGCATTTCTTCTTGCTACAAAGTACACCAACTGGCATTCGGATTCATAGCCTCCTAAGATCATCACACTGGATAATCTAATCAAGTTCGATAAATTTTCTTCTGTATGCCCTGAAGAATTAGTCTCCTCTGCAGGGGCAGGCTCTGGTGCTTCTTGATTCGTGTTGGACAATACAGATTGCGCTGGCTTCGTACCATTGTTGTTAGGATCCGAATCAGTGAGTTTACTGTGATCTTCAAGAAGTGTTTTGAATTCTTCCTCGACATACGACATTGCACGTTGGAGAACCCCATCAATTCGATTGATTGTATAAGCATATTTATACTCTGAAGAAAATTCAGTGAGTGCAGATGACAACCTGCAAACCCTGTTCACAGAATCCAGAAAAGAGGCTGCATCTTCGTCTGAAAGTTGGTTCCATTTCACAGGGGAATCGCCAGAATCATAATCCTCAATCTTGGCTTCAACAAGAACTGCAAATTGTTCGACAGAAATAGGCACATCAGGCGGACTCGAATGATCCTGCTTGGAGCTTGACAAATTGGAGATATATTGATCAATGTCTTCACAAACTTTATTAAGATCAGGAGGCAAATGAGAAGGATCCTCCTTGTTCACCTCACTTGGCACTTCTCCCTCTTTGATTTCGGTCTCCGTTTCGGCCTCATTGGCCACAACATCGTTTTCTTGTTTGGCTTCCTCCCCACCAACATTTTCTTGCTTGGCTTCAGGATCGCCCTCTGGCGCCGGAGGTGGTGGTTCGGGAGCTTCCGTAGTGGCGACATCATTGTTTTGAGGGGCGTTTGGATCGGTATCGGGGTCGGTTTTTTCATCTTTATCACTGTTTCTTGACACAAAACTGCTGGATTTCTGAGGGACATTGGATTTCTCATTGTCTGTGTCCATGGAAGTGTGTTATTGAGGTATGTAAATCTTAATGGAGAAAGAGAATGGCATGAAGAGATGGAAGAAAGGAGGAAGAGAAAATAATAATAAGTGATGGAAAAAAGGGAAACGTGCAAAAGGATGGTAGAGGAGAAGAATAACCTATTGTTAGAGCATTTTTCAAGGGCGTTTCTCTATTAGACAAAGTTGAAATGGTCCTTATGGTTATGTGCGGACACAAAGAGTGGAACTTCTCTTGGGTGGGAGAAGACTCCGTTGATCTGTTATTCCCTCCCTTTGACATATAAAAGAAAGGAATTTATGAAATTTTCTTTTTCATTTTCTATAAACTAAAAAGAAATATTTGACCATCTCATTCTTAGAACATTATTATTGTTATTATATTATTGTATGATAACACCAAAGGGGGCTAAATGGGGGCAGCCATGTTCTTTGGTGATTGTCACTTTTTTTTTTTTTTTTGGAGGGGGGGGGGTTGGGTTGGATTTGTTTTCCTTACATATTTTAACTAATTGAGAATGGTTCAACAGTTAAGTTCACAAGGCCTGCATTCGTATTTGCAATTGGTACGTTAAACATCAACATCAATAGCCGGCGCTAAATTGAGACCATTTAACCCATTATTTTAATGATATGATGAAACTTGTAAGCTCTCAAGTCTCAACCCAATTAAAACTAGTAATTTGTATATTAAAATCTTAATTAGACAATCAATCAATGTGGAAATTACAATGTCTCATTGACCTGAAAGTACTGTACTCCTTACGCTCAAAAGTAATCTGCCTACCAGAAATTATAGAATTGTTTGGGAGACTTGCAGTGCAACGAAAGCATCAAGATGGCTTACCCTCATCAATAATTAAGATAATATAAGAGGGCACTATGGAAAGGGAAGACATTGCTCCTTGTTGTAAACTACATTTCTGTTCGTTGATCTTTATTAACTTGAACCAAATGGAATAACAATAAATGGGCTAATGATCAATTCCATTTCTTATCGTCCATAATACACAGAAACTTATCCCACCTCCAAGACTCCATGTAATCCAATATATCTTGCAAAAAGATAAAATTTAAAAAAAATAAAATAAAATCACAAGTTACAAACATCTACAACACACAATACCTAATTATGCGTGTATCAGTGTACTCTAAGAGAAGTTAATCAACTAAGAAAAAAGAGAAGGAAGCTCAATAAGTTCGTTCTAGATTCTTGACATGTGCACCTGTCATGCAACAAATTAACCACAGATTCTACTGCTGGGTGGTGGCAGGTGAGGGCAACGATGATTGCTGCCCGTATACACCACCTTCAGTTGAATACATCATATATGCAGTCGGTGGATGAACTCCAAAAGGAGAGACCCCATTCATAGGATGCCCAGCTGGAGTATAACCAGGTACAGGTGCAGGGTGGTGGCTTGTGTCATACCCATATGGCATACCGGGAACAGGCGCAGCAGTCGGCATATATTGGGGAATTGGGTAAGGCTGCATGGGCGGTAGTGGTGCTAGTGGAGGTGGGGATGTCGGAAGAGGAGGAGGAGACTCATCAGGGTTTGAGTCCTGGGTAACTACTGGCAAATTGTGCTGTGTTGAGGCATGGTGTGAATAGGGAGTAACAGGTGCCTGAGGATTCTGAGGAACGTAAGAAGTGTATTCATTTTCAATCTTAGCCCGCTTTTCTGCAGAATAATCACCAGACGGTTCTTTTCTTTGATTTCCTATGACACCCTCTGATGCCAGGGAAGAGAGCACATATGTCAGCATCTCAGCAGAGGATGTTGACGCAGTAAGCTTTGCCGCCACAGCAGCTGCCGCAGATTTAGGATCTTCTTCAATTTGGCCAGGTTTTTCAGTGAAAGGCACCGACCTAGTGTACATTATTGGAGCTGATTGTTCTCTACTTCCTGGTATAATGGTGTGAGATGCTCGACTGGTTTGAGTTTCCTTTTGACTCTGCTCAGCTAGAATTAAACCATCACCTTTGCTGTCAGCTGCCGGCTGGTAAAGACTGCTGGCCTGTTCCGATTGTGCTTGTGCAGCCTAAAGACAATGCATACGCGTCCTTAAAAATAGTAGAAAACAAATCCCAACTGGCAGATGAAAACTAACATCAATATGCATTCCACTTGTTCTGAGTTGGTAAAACACTTGTTCTGAGTTGGTAAAACATTGACATTTATAGTACCGGGCAATCATAGGTCTAAACTAAACCCGGATTTTTGCTCATTATTAGTTTGGGCCACCACCAAAGCAAAAGATAAATACACGCTTAATAATAATTATTGTAACTACAATAGTAGCAGTAGTAAAATAAACTAAAAATAAAATGGACGAACTATTGTAATCTTGGTGATCCGGTTCTACAGATCCACTTCTGTAATCAAAGATCACAGGGGTAATCATAAGCCAGTATATCATTAGGAAATATCAGCCTCTTATCAACTAAGCAACATAATCATGAGCCTGTACAAAATCATCAAGGAAATCTCGTTCCTTATAAACTAAAGCAAGGTTTACCACCATGATACGAAAAAGGAGTCCTCAGTCCTTCCCGTCTCTTTTATCTTCTTTTTAAGATTTTCACAACTAATTCCTTCTTTCCCCCCTTTTAGGAATCTATTTTATTGGTGGATGGAGTTTCTACTCTACATGTGCAACAATACCAACATTCAACAAAGTTGGATTACTTGAAAGCGATACAACAACATAACCAGTCACAAGGCAACTCAAGTTAAAAGGAAATTAGTAAAGCACTAAATCAGTTACCTGAAGTTGATTGCGGACTTGATCCAACTTATATTCCAGATCAAAAATTACAGCTGCCATTAGCTAGAAAAAAATTTAATGTCGAAATATTGCAGCAAAAATTAAACAGTTCTTTCAAAAATAAATAAATAAACAAACAGTTCTGAAGCTGTTGCATGTGTTGATCACAAGGGCACTCTACCTGCTCCTGCAGAGCTTCTCGCAAAAGAGATACAAGCTTTGCTCTTGAAGATTCAATAACTTTTAGCTGTTCAATATAGTCCCTCAATATTGCATGCTTCCCCTTCAGCTCCTCGGTGATGCCAGATTGGTTCAGGTGGTCTACTTATATTTACAATGGAAAGAAAAATGATCCAGAAGACACAGAATAAATACAACTATCAACAAAAATCAGATAGAAGTAATGCAAGTATAGACGGTCAGAAACACAAGAATGAAATGCTTAATGTTAAATAAAGATACAAATCAACAAAATACAAACGAAATTAAATGAATAATAGGGGGCGTGAAAGCCAAATATAAGCTTAGTCATGAAATCTACATCAGCCATATTTTTCTCTGGACCTGAAATTGTCCAATTATTTAGAAATACAAGGAATTCTGTGAAGCGGCTAACGCCCAAAAAAAACCGAAAGAAAAGAAAAGAAAGGGGGAAAAAGGAAAAAGAAGCAGCAGCCAAGATATATTGTTAAACAAAAACACCGAAGACAACGATAACAGATTTCCATGAATGGGACAGGTACTTGACAGTTGAAAATACACCATTAAGATTTATTATTTATTAACTTATAGCCCGTCAAAGTTTAGATAAACCGGCAGTCATGCCTGTTGTCCCATGTGGATGGCTTCAATAATTTTCGTCAGCATATATGACAAAAACCCAAAATAAATTTCCAATTCTTTGAAGTGCACGCCTTAATTCATGTTCAATCTCTCCTCTATATAAATTCATTTATTTAAGGCCCTGACCAATTATAAGCATGGGAAACTATAGGCATCTAACCCGCTTCAGTACTATCAAAATCATAAAATTAAGACCAGGAAGATACAAAAAGTAAGCAACTGCTGCAGGCATATGCATAAATCTCTCACAAGTTCGATTAGATAATAATATAACAAATTGGCATGAGAACATAAACAAGTAATGCAGCAAAGATGCATAATCAATGCAGAAAAAATTATACCTGATCTGTAGTCATTTCCAATATCCTTTATCATTTTCTCGATAGAGCTGGTCGCATCTATACAGTTGTTCAATATCACATCTTCATCCAATTGACCAGCATACAAAACTTGATAACCTGAAACTATCTTATCCACTGTATCACCAGAAGGTTTCTGCTTGCAGAGGAATGAAAACAATAATCAGTGGACAACATTTATGACAGCACAAAAGATGCACATTAAAACATTCAGCAAGACAGATACATTACCAGTTTGAACCCAACATCCTTCCCATTTTGATTCTCATTGTTGAGTTGTTTCTTCGCAAATTCTTCCTTAAGAATTTGTCCTCTGGAACCGAAAACTTTCCTCTCCTCCCAAATACCAATCTGTATGTAATTGGAGAAAATGATAAAAATGTATCAATCTGCAAAAACACTATATTTGCATAAATTAGAAAATACGAGATCTCCCCTGTTCTATTACAGATAAAAAGTTGATACTAATGCTCAATCTTATATCATCAAGATGGTAAGATATATTACAACAAAAAGCTTTGATATATTCAACAAGTTAGCCAAAGAAGGGGGGAAAGAAAGTAAACGGCTACCATTCATATCAAATGAACTGCTTGGTGTGACTCAACTGTTATAAGAGTAATAATTTTGGTGATTTTTATGTCTATCCATGATCTTAAATTGTTTACTTCAATTTTACCCTGAACTCAAGGTGACCAATAGAAACAAGGAAAATCATAAGCAATAAATCATCACCTAGCCATTCTGATGAAATCAGGCAGCTTCTTTCCTTACCACCCCAACCACAACAATCTATTGCAAAGGATAGGAGTGAAAAGAACAGCCTCACATATCCACCAAAATGCAAGAAACTCAGGAAAAAAGAAATAACAAACAGAATGAGAAGGAAAATGCCACCATCACTTTCCAAAATCCATTAGGTCAAAACTAAAAACTTGAAAAACTAAATAACAACTAAAGCACAATGAGCATGTTTCATGGCTTATAAGATGGTTAGACGAGGCACCAGCTTATAAACCCAAAAATGCACACCCAAAATTTGACCAACAGATTTATCATATTAACTCCATAAAGTCATAAACCCATCCTGACAACTATACCAAAAAGGAGGCACATAAAGAACATTTCTCCAAAGCCTCAAATTGACTTGGCTTATAAACAAGTGACCTCCAAAACGTACACACTTCACTCTACTTTAAAAAAATCATCATTTTTAATCCCCCACAGGATCATGCTATATAACCATCTCACTGAACTGTCAAATTGCAACCAAAAAAGGAAGTAAAATTCCACAGCCTCCAATAGCACTGAAACCCCAAGATAACCATCGGCATCAATCCTTAAGAATTGACTGAAGAAATAAAAGAGCCAAATAATAAAATCAAAAGGGATCACCTCACAAAGGTTGGGGGTGTCATCTACTTTGGCAATAAAAAATTTAGGGTCGATTTCCTGAAAGTTAGGGACATATTTTGTAGTGCTGGCATTTTCTTTTTTAGACATGCTTGGTGTTGGCGAGACAAAAAATGTGAATCCTTGTTAGTGGATTTCCATGGAGGAGAATAAGAGGGGATGAGATAATGGGGCTGGGATTACATTATGTATGTATTTTCTCCTTTTCTGTTTTCAATCTAGTAGGGATATTCAGATAAGATGCAGTCAGAACAATGTCATAAATTCAGGTTGTGAATTACTTTGGAATAGATGAAAATGAAAGGAGTAACATCTAAGAAGTTTTATGTAAAAAAACCAATTTAAAAAGCCTCTAAATTTTATTTTAAAAAAATTACACCCATATCATTCACCAAAATTAACCCAAAAAAACCCCAGCAGACCCAAAAGGAAAACCCAGGACGACACTAATCCTGATGAAAGAAAGTGGTCACAGTGCGCATAACTGGGAAATTTAGAATCAAGAAAATGAAGTACAGGAAGGTGAACGGTACTCGTGCGAGGTTCAATTACTTTTACAAACCAGACCAGCAATACCTAAAAAAATGTGATTTCTGGAATAGCTTTCTTCACAGTGTCTATATCCCTAGCTTCCTGAAGTTCTGCCTCTCTTTCTTTTTCTCAAGAGAAAACCCATATTAAAAACCCCCTTTAGTCTCTAGTACCATATCTTTCTTGGTTTTCTCCTCCATGTATAAAGGGCCACAAGGTATTTAGAATTATCTTCAAATAACTCTAAACCCTAGTTGCTCACAAATTTTGACATTCCCAATGGGATAAATTCATATGATGCAAAAGTAATGGTTCCGGTAGAATCCTCGGTATCTAGGTCAAGAATGTTTACAAACAGAAAGTTTAAAACCAACGTTGTTGTTCTATTTTGAATGATTCAAACCAATTTACTGTACAAGGAAAAAACTCGATACAATATGCTAGCTATAGGGCCAAAAAAACCCCTCCAATTTGCTTCTTCATTTTATTTTTTTATTTTTTTTCTCTCTCTTCCAAAGTTTCATCCTAGAAGAACATTATAAAATATCACAATAACTTCTTTGTTCATGTTTCAGGCGAAGGACCTTCCAAGAGTGAAAACAGGAACTAATATTGTCTCAACCACAAACTATTTTAGAAAAAAAAAAAAAAGGAAAAAGAAAAAGAAAACACAAAGTCAGATGAACCCACCAGCCGCAATGCAGCATTCTTTCCAAACTGATCTCCATGTTCAATCACATAACGAAGAGCATCAGGAAGAACCTTCCAAAATTCTGTAACAAACTCCGCACCTTTCCGCCTGCTATTCTGAATGATGTCATTTGCAAGATATAGAAAAGCAAGTCGCCGCTCACTGGGAGAGCAATGGAATTGTCTGTCCCAAGTTTCAACAACTTGTTTCGCATTATTCATGTGAAAAATGCACCAATGTGAAAGAGCTTAATCACATCAAGGATGACATAAATCTCATTTACTTGGATAAGAAGAAATAGAAAATGGAAAAAAAAAATGTACATTACATGCAATGCAATCAGCTAATAAAGAATATGAAGAAGAATATGCCCAAATACAATAATCAGGAGGATACTCTCAATACTCTGCTGCGAACTGTTGAGCTTCATCAGCTTATCAATCAAAATTTGTGTGTTAAAACTGCTCCCCATGTTTTCTTGCACAAAGTCTGCCAGGCTAGTAGTATCTAGGCAGACTACTCAAACTAAAGCTCCTATACCAGAAGAGACCAAGGAAGAAAACTACAAATTAGTGTTATGATCTCACAAGCCAAACAGAATTGAGACAGGTTTTTAATTTGCAAGAGTAACAAGAAGACTGAGATTACGAACATGAATATATGCATAAGTGAGCCTTTCTTGGGTTTCATTGTCTATAGATGCTAAGGGCTCGTTCTTTGTAGCTAAATTTTTAGCTTCTTGGTTGGAGCCTGGAGAGAGATTATTGTTTGAAATGTGTGGTGAAAAAGTGAGAGAGGGTAGAGAAATGTGGAAAATTATTATTTATAGAGAATGTGCGATTGGTATGTTTAATTTGTTGAAAATTTTGTAGTGAAAATTTTAGTTGTAGAGAACAAGCCCTAAGAGTGTAATTTTCAAGATTCTAAAGAGAACTATACCGGTAGATAATTATGAGGACATGCCAACGAACTGGCTAGATCAAGGGATTTCATTTTCCTAACAAATAGTAAGCGCAACGCACAGAGAACTAATTTTAACAGGTAGCACACCAGATAACTTGATCTTCCACCTACTTCAAACATAGAGGGACACATTTTCTACGTAGATAACTACGCACAGATAACTACGTCCTAATTATTGCAGTGTTAAAGATACAGCTTCCTTTCCTGCACAAAAAGAGACTCCAATACAAGTGTTTTAGTCAACAAGGCATGAAAAACCTTCCTTGACTTAATGAGGTATGGATACAGATGGGATACATGAGGCTTCTGCAGAATTTGACACATTCGGCCAGTGGCCATAACGAAAAGACCAATAATAAGCAGAAACCCCATTCGTTAATGCATACAACTTGTAAGTTACAGGAAATAGCTTCTGAAATTCCAACCATTCCTCTTCCAACCAAAGCAACCATTCTTATAAAAAAAAATAAAAGAGCATAACTGCCTGTAATAACTAAAACAACAATAGACACGAAGACAGAGGAACCCTAAATTGAGACATGCAACAAGAACAGTTCAAAATTCAAAATTTAGAAAAACAAATAAATAAATAAGACGAACCACTTTAGGAAGAATGCGTTACCTTATGGCAAAGAGTGCTCAATTTTCTCATGAACGGAACCCCTATTCAAAATTCCAGGAAAAAGGTAGGGATTATATTTAATTCATCAAAAACTTGACAATAAAGCAATTGAAGAAATATATTTTTGCCCTTCTTGGGTTCTGTTTGATTTTCTTTTAGCGCTAAGTTAAAGAATTGAAGTGAAAATCTATGCAATTTTAGAACTAGGGAATTGGTAGAAAAAGATATTTTTGTTGAAAAAGGAGGATTTTTTTTTTTATGAGTTGGGTGAGAGTTTAGGCATGGCTTACAGGCGTCAAACGTGTTTTTTTTTTTTTTTTTTTTTGGGGGGAGGGGTTGCCTAATGCCGTCACTGCCTCTTTGTTCTGTACTTTCGGATTACGTAACACCGGCCACCGCAAGATTTTTTTGACAAAGCAAAGTCACCACACAATGCTAACCGGTTGTGTAATTGTCACGTTTTCACAATGGTTTGTTTGTCAACAAACTAAAATTTTCTATAACACTTTTTAAGGGCGTCAAAATCCAATTATAAGCAAGTAATGAAATCATATGTGGTTTCGTAAAATCACAAATAGTTCTATACATGTAGCTGTTTTTTATTTGTAGTCAGACTCTTTTAGAGTATATATAATTGCGGTATTAAAATTAACTAGTAACTAATAGGAATGTTATTAGATTGTTTAATTTCTCCATATTAGTAGTTTATTATGTGTTTTGTTGTATTAAAATATTTACTTATATTTAGTTTGTTTATTTATTGCGCATTGCAAAAGCAGAATTGGGCAGCTGCAATGGTGCTGGTGCGGGCACACCTACCTTATGCGTGAGAATTTCCTTTATTTTTCTCTGTTTCTTTCGAACTCTTTTTATGGTATAGTTTGTACACAATTTTTCTTCATTCTTTTAGGAATTTTAGACTCTATATAAAGGGTCGAGTCTTAGAAATAAAAAAATTTCCATACACAACTCCATAGAATTATTTATTTTTACATCAAAAACAAGGGTCGTAAGGAGGCTAGTTTCTCCCTTCCTCCAGTTCAGGGGATATTGTTGCTACTTCTTGCTTTAATTAATCAATTTTAGTAAAGTTGCTTCTTGCTCTTTTGTGAAATTGATTGTGTTATTCTATTTTTCATATTTACGAATGTTAATTGTTTGATCTAGTTTAGGTCTATCATGTTAAATGATTAATATTCTACTGCTAGATTTGGGAATTCAATCCTTAGTGTTGTTTCTCCTAACTCTCAAGTAACAACTAATGATTGTTAATGATTAGGGATAACACAACCTGAATTAAGTAGATCAAGCTTATGAATTTATTATTTAGATTAACTTATTTTTCTAATTTTTCATGCAATCGTTGTTCTAAATCTAGAGATCTTATTCTAGATTGTCCAAACGGTTAGGTCTAATTGAAGAGTTTATTTTGATTAGATATGCTTAAGGGAAAATACAGGTAGCAGAGTTTATTGTTATCTAGAGTTAATAGTTTTGCAAGAAAGTAGGAACAATGTTACAATTGATTATTATCTTTTATGTGAAGTGCACAACTGAACTAAGAATTGAAGTTAGCATTCGTGTTTTGTTTTCTTACTCGTGCTTGTGTTTTAATTGTTTTTATTCTTTTTTATTAATTTTTAGCTTTGGCCTTGTTTGATCCTCTTTAAATTTTCTCTTTATAAATTCACATGCCATGATTTGACTGTTGATTTGACAACTACTCAACAATCACCATACATTTCAAATTTCAATTAAATCTCCTCCACTCATTTCAACTCTTTATAAATTCACTTTATAAATTAAAACTTTAAAGAGCTTCAAACAAGCCCTTAATCTCATGAAAACCCCTATTTTCACTAGTTGAAACAAAAACACTTAGATTTATCCAACGTTCTCTGTGAGTTCGACCCTTACACTTCTCTTCTACAAATTCTTTTAATTTTAGTTGAGTAAGATATTTATTATTTTGGGGCATTCAACAAGCGGCCAAGTTTTTGACGCTGTTGTCGAAGGAACATTGTGATTAATTTTAGTATTTTTGTGTTAACTAGTTGTACTTTTATAATTATTTTTGTTATTTTCTTTATTTTGAATAATGAATACCCGATCATCTAATCAAAATCTATTGTTGTTTGACCCAAAGATTAGCAAACTTTGCGCAGGTTGAACGAACTATGAAGGGTTCAAGGACAACAATGTGCCATTAAAGAGGACATATACCAATTAGTCTCTCAAAGGCTAGGTCGAGCCAACAACCTAAAACAAACGCGCTACTTGAGAGACAACCTAAGAAGAGAGTATTTCTATTCTTGAGTATTTGTTTTCATTAATTTGTTTAAATTGTTAATTGTCCATTTATCTTTTATGTTTATTTTTAAATAATGGTAATGGGTCTTTAATGAGAAATGAAGGTATTTGGCATTATTTGAATGTTCCTCTTAAAAAAAAAAATTCATGTCAAGAACTAGACAGTGTGTTCGGTGCGGGCGCACTGTTAGTTTGGTGCCCCGGTACCAGCCAAAATTTAAAAAAAAAATTATTTTTTTTTTGCATTTTTTTTATTCCTTTCCTACTTTTTTACTTTGTTTGATTCTATATTGGAGACAATATAGAGTTTAAGTGTGGAGAGAAGGAATTACGTGTTTTGCGAGTCATTACTTACTTCGTATGTTTTTAAATACTTGTTTTATGTGTTATTACTGTTTTTATTGTTCAGTTTCGTATTTTTATCTTGATTTTTTTTAAAGAATATTGGTTGAATATGAGGCGACAACTTGTCAATTTTTGAATTAAAAAAATAGTAGTTTAACTGGAATTATGATATTAAGCAATGCTAGACTCTAAAAAGAAAAAAAAAAGAAAAGAAAAAAAAGTAGTTTTATGATTTTGGCATGGAGAGATTCATAACACGATTGAATAAGTGATCTCGCACCTTGTACTTATTTGCTTTGCCTGGATTTGGCTATGACTGAATTAGGCTGACTAATTTAACCTGGTGAGATTTTTGAGTCTTAGACTGATTCATCTTTATCAGTCTTACTTTCTTTGTTCTTGTGTGATATTCTTCCATGAGTTTGTTTCTCTAGAATTTGCTTTATTTCTCTTTGAGGTTGCATTACTACATGCATGACATGAATATGATTAAGACACTCTTTTTTGTTTAGTCACTTTAGTCAAAAAGCCTACCTTATCAATCAATTATCTTTTGCATAGCCCCTTTGAGCAATATGACTTATTTATTTCTTTACACCCCTTAATATTAATTTTGAGCCAAAAATAATATATATTCTTACCTTACCAGTGGTCTAGTAGAGTAGTAATTGTTTTTATTGCTTGGGTAGATAAGAAGCAAGTGTGGGGGATGAATAATCATAGATGAGGCCTTGATGAAATTTGATTATGTATAAGTTGGTGTGATTTGACTATATGGAAAAAAAAAAGGAAGAAAAGAGAAGAAAGAGCTGGTGAATTGAGAGAAAAAAGAATGAAAGAAAAAAAAAGAAGAAAAAGCCACGATGAAAAAAATAATAGAGAATGTGAAATTTTGAGCAAAGATATATTCACTTTGTACAAAGAGAAACAAAACAGAAAAAGAGAAAGTGACAAGTGAAAAAAAAAATCTTGTGAAAAAAACAGAGAGAAGATGAAAGCAAGAGTTGTTTCTTTTTGAAATTAAGGTTTAAGTTACTTTTGAAGGATGAGATATGGTATTATTGTATAGGTGATGCTAGAAGTTTTGAAAAGATAAAGGGAGTACTGGTTTAACTTGATGTATGTGCTTGAATATTATAAATTTTGCGATCAACTAGTTTTAATGGTTCATTAGCCTCACTTTCTAAATCTTTCCCCACCTTAATCCTTAACCTCATTACAACCCTTAAAGACCTTTTGATTTGTGTCATGTATATGCACCAAGTGGTGGAGAATGAGAAATCTTGCAAGCCTATGGTAGAACTCTTCTATTGGACATAATTTTGAACGTAAATACTTAACCTTTAAACACTTTAGCGAATAGTGGATTTATCTGTGAGGGTCAGCTTATCCGGTTTATGCTATTTCAGGTAAAAGTTGTGTTTCATGATTCTAAAGGTTGCTTGATTACCCTTATTCATGACAATTTATGAGTTTCAAATGGTTAGTTTTTGTTGGTAAAGAAAGGAAGAAAAAATTCTCAAAGGTCTTGCATTGTTTTAGAGCCTTTTTATTAGGCAAGCTACCTTGATTTTTCATGACCATAATGATGAGTTGTTTGCCTTGTGTGTAACCAAGAGAATCTAATGGTTATGTTTCTATTTTGTGTTTTGTTTTGTTTTGTTTTGTGTGTTGTTCGAGGACGAACAAAGGTTTAAGTGTAGGGGAATTTGATAGGGGTGTTATTAGATTGTTTAATTTCTCCATACTAGCAGTTTATTATTTGTTTTGTTGTGTTAAAATATTTACTTATGTTTAATTTGTTTATTTATTGTATGATCAAGGAAATAATAAAAAAGAATCGAAATTGGGTGTACTTTGCAATAATTTTGGAACTCGAGGATCAAGGCGTCGAGTAACAAAACATAAGGGATCAAGAAAAAAGAAAAAAATGTAGAAGGTCTGTGCGGCCGCATTGCACCCCCATGTGGCCGCACGGTTGAGCACGGCAAAAGAGGAATTGGGCAGCAGCGGCATGCTGGCTGGTAGGCCCGCACGGACCCTATGCGCGAAAATTTCCTTTATTTTTCCCTATTTCTTTTTAACTCTTTTTATGGTATAGTTTGTACACGATTTTTCTTCATTTTTTTAGGGATTTTAGACCTTATATAAAGGGTCAAGTCTTAAAAATAAAAACACAACTCCATATAATTATTTATTTTTACGTCAAAGACAATAGTCGAAGGAATGCTAATTTCTCCCTTCCCCTGGTTCAAGGGGATGTTGTTGCTACTTCTTGCTTTAATTAATCAATTTCAGTAACACTGTTTCTTGCTCTTTTGTGAAATTAATTGTGTTATTCTGTTTTTCATATTTATGAATGTTGATTGTTTGATCTAATTTAGGTCTATTATATTAAATGATTAATGTTCTATTACTAAATTTGGGAATTCAATCCTTCATTGTTTCTCCTAACTCTCAAATAGCAACCAACGATTGTTAATTATTAGGGATAACATAACTTGAGTTAAATAGATCAAGTTTGTGAATTTATTACTTAAATTAACTTATTTTACTAATTTTTCATGCAATTGTTATTCTAAATCTAGAGATCTTATTCTAGATTGTCAAAATAGTTAGGTCTAATTGAAGAGTTTATTTTTATTAGATATGCTTAAGGAAAAATTCGGGTAGTAGAGTTTATTGTTATCTAGAGTTAATAGTTTTGCAAGAATGTAAGAATAATGTTGCAATTGATTACTATATTTTATGTGAAGTGTACAACTGAATAAAAAATTGGAGTTAGCATTTGTATTTTTATTTTCTTACACGTACTTGTGTTTTAATTTTTTTATTCTTTTTTATTAATTTTTAGTTTAATCTCATAGAAACCCTCATTTTCACTAGTTGACACAAAAAGCTAAGATTTATCTAACGTTCTCTATGTGTTCGACCCTTATTCTCCGCTTCTACAAATTCTCTTAATTTTAGTTGAGTAAGGTATTTATTATTTTGGCGCATTCGACACGTGACCTATAACATGAAGATTAAAATAGATTTTAAGTAATTGTCAATTGACATGACATTATTTTAAATTTAACTACTAATTACTACTACATTGTAGGTGTTAACTAAACAACAACTCGAGTGGGACACACTAAATTCATTTCATTAACGTCAATATAATTGTTAAAATTATTGTTAAAGTTTAGTGTTGAAAATATTCTTTTAATAATTTTACTAACACAACTAATATGGCTATAATGTTGAATTTTTAACTAATAATGTAATGGTACTAAAAGGGTGTTCTAATACAACCAATCTGGATACTCTTAGGCTTAGCCCTATACATGGCTCCATAAAAAAAAGTTTTATAATTCTATTTTTAATTGATGCATACAACTCCATGTTTATAATTTTTTGACTTATTAAATAAAATTTTAAGAATTCAGGTTAAGACCTGTGTCAAATATTCGAAAATGTATTTTTTTTGAAAGGGAAAAATATAATCTATATATTAATTAAATGAAAGGTGATGCGGTAAAATTTGACCGTAATTTTCCCGCCTTTTTTGGACTTCGTAAGGATATTTCAGTCATTTTCATTATTCTAGTGGTGAATTATGCGGTAACATCTAATTTTTATTCTTTTTCATTGATTTTTGTTTCTGCTCTTATCGGATCTTATCTGTTCCTAGGGATTAATTAAATCTACATAGTCATCAAAGACTTGATTTTACTCAACAAAGAATCTTAATCCGATTTACTTTCCCTTGAAATTAAAATTGTTTTTAGATGTATTATAATATATATCTATATATTAATTAAATGAAAGATGTTGCGGTAAAGTTTGACCACATTTTCCCGTATCTTTTGCACTTAGTAAGGATATATTTTAGTCATTTTTATTATTCTGGTGGTGAACTATGCGGTAACATCTAATGTTTATTCTTTTTCATTGATTTTTGTTTTTGTTCTTATCGGATCTTATGTGTTCCTAGGGATTAATTAAATCTACGTAGTCATCAAAGACTTGATTTTACTCAACAAAGAATCCTAATCCCATTTACTTTGTCACGCCCCCGCTAACTTTACAATATTTTCCGAATATCTTATAGAAATTTATAAATTCTGTAGCGGAAGCTTTTATTCAAATAACGGGGACGGGACGTGCAAAACAATCCAATTTATCTTATCTTACTGAGTTTAATAGATAAGATAATTTCATAAGTTAACAGATCGTCAACTTTTTAAATAAACATTACAACTATGTTTTTCAAGAAAATATATAAACACAAGAAGTTGTATTAATAAACATATTTCATTGATTACCAAGGTGTGCCCAAATCATTATAAAACTTTTACAATGAAAAGTAGTATTCAAATCAATATAAAGATTATAACTCACTATTTTCTTATATGTTATAAGATGTAAAACATATATACTATATGGGTGAAAAAGTAATAAATTCGTGATAGTTTCAAGAACAGGTTTACACCACATGCACAACTCTACTCTCATTCGCGAGCACGATCCAACATCCAGCTTGCCCTGCTTTTCAATTGTTATGACTCCAATTATCTACAAAAATTGTAATAAGTGGGGAGTGAGTACGA
>CAVNYN010251278.1:0-11498 GCA_963692815.1 Nyctanthes arbor-tristis
AAGCAATTCAACAAGTCCAGAGGATACTAGAATATCCACAGCATCTGATTCCCCTGTGACATTCTCCTTAGGCCCTTTAGCACCATCACAGGCACAAATATCTCTCAAAATGGTTAGGGAGTATCCTAGAACATCAAAGTCAGGGATGCCAGTAGGAAGGCCTGACACTGGAGCTGAAACAAAATCAACAATGCTAGCAGCATTTCTCAATACTCTGAGAATAGACAGAGCATGATCATTGGACACCATGACATCCTTGATCTGCTCAAGCAAGATTTCTGATAGAATCCTCAATAAAAATGAGTGCTCGTCTCCAAAGTGGTTACTACTAGATTTATCATCATCATAGTTCTCAGCTGCACTAGCTGGAAACAATTTAGAGAAAACAACTAAAAAGTATGATTTGTCTAGACAAATTCTTGAGAGAAGCAACTTCGGCCAATCTTCCTTGACTCCAGCTGCTAAAACCAACACAGAAACAAAGTAAAGGTCTTAGATTTTGTTTCAAAAAAATGACATTTTATGCGGTTGCATAATATTGCAGCTGTATTTTATTATATATAAAGACACATACCTATGGCTGTGGTCCGTATAATTTCGATCACTATATCTAGCCCTTCATCCTTATACAGTTCAGTCCACCGTTCACTGTTGCCTTCACAACATGTATAGATTATCATGCACAACGGATCACACGTTTCTTTGCTTCGGAGTTTAGCAATTTTTGAAAACTCAAGCGGAAAGAAATGATGCCAAATAGCAAACTGATGTTCTTCCCCAGCCAAAGAGACGTTACCCAAAAGTTGCAGACTCATGCGTAGAATCTCATAGTCAGGACCAGAAGATGGCGCTATAAAACTAACAATACTTAGAATAGTTCCAACACCATTTTGTTCAATAAATAAGTCCTGATTATCTAATTCTCCTGCACACAGGTTTCTGATCAGCTTTAAGGACAAGAAGAGAAATTTACGAGAAGGGAAATTTAGGGATTGACATAGCTTGAGCGTTGGCACCACGACATTCTTGGAAGTGAGGTGTGACCGACCTTCAGAAGTTTTAGAAATTTCAATTAGACGCAGCAGCGCCTCTTCTAAACTAGAAGAATGTGATGCAATTAATAATGGCTGAACTACATAATCTGGCACGCAAAGCTGTAATGACTTTTCGTCATCCATTCTTTATTCAGATTGATTGAACAATGGCAAAAGGGATATATAGAAGGCAGTGGTTGCTAGATTTGACCCTGCAAATAAAAGGGAGTTAATAGACAATGTAATGAAATAGGCTGTTCAGCAGAGAATCAGGTAACCAGTAAAATGATTAAATTCAAAGACCTGGCTCTCTTTTTGGTCCATAATACACAACAAATAAATCCAAAGTAGAAATGTTTACCAACACAACCTTCTTAATTTAATTTGACCTCTTAAGATTTTTTATTTGTTTATTTTGAACTTCTGTTTTGTCTCTGGAAAGAATAAAATACAAGTATTAAAGCATAATCACTTAAACATGTTTCTACAATCTTTAAAGTCATTAATTAGAAAATAACAAAAGAAATATCAAAAGCACTAAAAATATCTTAGCCAGCAACATCACACTTCAACAGTCACCAAAATGCAATTGAAATTCTAGTTCTAAGACTGAAAAGTTAAGAAACACCATATAACATTGCAATGCTGCAAAATTCAACATGATTATGGGCTTTATCAACATATCCACAACTATATCACTAACCTTAGAGAATACAAATCATTTGTAGATATACATAAGTAGAAGCAAATAATCTCCAAAATTACAAATTTTTATACCTATCTAAAAGCGTAGACATAGTAAGCAAACCATGCAAGAATTTAGACTCACCCGAATGCCACAGACGCCAAAGCAGTACTTATTGATCAGATGTTTCTAAATTGCAAAAGAATGTGGCTGCTCTGTAACTCAAACTTTGGAGTGCCTAAATTTTTTATTTCGGTTTTAGAATTAGGGAACAAGATGGACGAAGATCAAATCAATCAAATTTTCTGAGTAGACAGCACTTGAGTCCCTACCCTTCGGTTTTTAGCAATTAGGATCTCTAATCTTTTAAAACTAGCAATATAGGTAGGTCTAAAAGAACAACAATCGATTCAATCTTCTTTCCTCTAATAATAAAGCCAAAAAGTTTTAAAAATATATACTATATCAAATACTAAAATAAATGAGATTGTATGCATGAACATGTCCTTGAACAAAGAAAGTAGTAACATGCACAAACAGATGTAAGCATTATAATCAGATAATTGCACATTAAACATAGAGCACGCTAGTTTCATAGTAAAAATTTAACTTTGAATGAACTCAGAGAGGAAGAGTTTACTTACCTTGAATCCTGAAAATTTACTTTCTTAAATAGTAAGTAGAAGTATCTTGGTTGCTCACTTTATTACCGTGCCGAATTTCCTAAATCATTTTTGCTTACTAATACCACAAAATTTTCAATTTTCTACTTAGAAAAGATTCAGCTTATTCACTTGGTAGCTACTTATGCGTGTGTTGTATTAAGTATCCATTTACACTAAGTTAACCTCACAAGAAAGCTAACTGTTTTTACTTAGTAGTTAAAATCAAAATGTATACATAATTATACTTCTTAAACAAATAGTTGAACAAATTGAAAGATTATAAAGAACGAAATCACACCCCCCCCCGAAAAAAAAAAAAAAAAAAGCATACAAATATGCAAAATGAATTGGATTTTATACTAAAACCAAAATGAATCAAGGGCATCATGATTTAATTGATCCATTAACCAAGCATGTAAGATGTCATGAGCTAGCTTTATTGTAAAGTTACTCAAAATTTAACTTACACTTGAAATACACATAAACTTTGTTATCGTGTTAATTCAAAATTACATTACATTAAATTAAAGAACCCAACGATTACTTAAAAAATTATAATAGTATAGTAGTAATTAATTCTAATCCACACAAATTTCATCAAACACCATTATTGCATAAATAATATCACACAAGCATTTCTTCAAGCATCTTCATCGCATTCCTAGCTTCACATATACATGTTATCAAACATGTTCATTGCATATGAAATAATGGCTAATCATCTTCATCCTTTAAATCATTAAAAAAACACTACCAAATTGATCGGAAAAAGGCACAACTAAACTCAAATCTTTTCAAAACCCCCAAGAATTAGATCCAAAATGTTCCAATTTTCATATCGATTACTTATTAGAACTAAACATTAGAATAGGTACCATTTATTCCTCATAAAACACACAACTTGGAGTGTTACTTTGCATTTTTGTGTGTGTTCAAGTGCCAGGCAGACTGCAGAGAGGGGGTCGAAAGTTACCTCTTTTCGATAACTGAGAGGCGAGAAAAAAGGGTGACAGCGAGAGGAAAGCAGTGCTGCCGAGAGAGGGGCGGGGAGAGAAAAGAAAGCCGAGATAGAGAGAATATGGCTCTTCCGATCTGCCGAAGGAAATCAATGTGCTTTGAACTTGGCGCAGTGGTTTGATGAGTCCGGTTCACCCGGCGGGTTAGACAATCAATGACACACACATAGTTGACACACATAACAGTCATGTGTGTACTACTTTCAGTCATGTATGTGTCACATTAGAAATAGATAATGTAACCTCATCTACAGTGGTTTGATAGTTCAGCGAGAGGGTTATATTTAACCCACAAACACACGTTACCATTAAAATTTATAGGGTTGAATATAAAAAAATAAAAATAAATTAATTAATTAAATTAGCTAACTATATTACCACAATTCTTTCATTTCCTCAAATATCCTCAAACAAAATTACATTAACAACTATGTTTTGCCATAGCAAATTTTCGAGCACTTTTTGAAAATTTTGTTAAAAAACTTTTCACCCCATATAGCGTGCGTGGATGCACGTCACATGTATTTCAAACTTAAATCATGTGTAGTTTAAATCCACATAGCATCTATCCTTATATGCCACATAAGAGAGAAGTTTTTTAACAAAACTTTCGAGAAGAAATTTGAAAGGGGCTTGTTTTGCCATAGCCTTTTTTTTTCCCTTTTAATCAATTTGTCTTTTCCGCATACATCAACTTTGTGATTGAAATCCTCACTTCTCTTCAATATTGTAATTTTGATATGAGGAATTCCAAAATCGGGTTATTGAGGAAATGATTGAAGAGGAATTATATTCCCACCACGAGAATTTATCCTCCCATCATGTTGTATTCCAACCACAAATAAATTATACTTTTAATCACCATATCATACGACACTACATTTATCTTATTAACCCACATTTTAAAAAGTAATAAAAAGGGAACTAATTTCCACACCATATTTTATTCCTACCACAAATAATTTACACTTTAAAAGATATTGAGAGGGAGAGGAGGAGAGCAAGGAAGTAGGAACTGTAGAAGACAAGGAAATAGACAGAAGTAGATATCGGTCTTTCTATAGAGAGTAGTACTCTTCCCTCTTCCACATGGCCCATTGTTATTGGGGAATCAGGAGGCGGGACCCTCTGATTCCCCGATAACAGGGGGCCATGTGTAGTATTACTCTCTTTAAGGGAAGAGTAATACTATCCCTAGAAATTTTCAAGTAGATATGCATTACATTATTTTAGAAAGTACAATGTAAATTATAATAATGCTTTTAAGTTACAACTGAATTCAACAAATCCATTTCGTAAGCAGAAACAAAGCATAGCACGGATCGCAGAGCATGGAAGTACATGATAAATTACCTACCTATAGAGGTCATCTTCATCAGCTGCCCCAACAGAAGTGGCAAATGGGTCGGACCCAGTAGCCCCAACACTGTTATCGGCAAATCGGAATTCAGTAGCAAATCCTATCGATTGCTGCAATGTCTGAGCAAATGCCTGGTACATGCGGATGTCTGCATCACTTATCCACCTCTCCTCCATTTTATTCCGTCGGAGACGTTCACGCATAGAATGTTTGATAGGGATTTGGTGCTGGTGTAGAGGGGAAAACATATTTATTAAATATATTAAGTTAAAAAAAAATTAAAGAATAAAGTTATTAATGTAACTTACTTTAGGGATATTTAAGTGATTAATGAAATATGGTGGGGAGATAAATTCTTGTGGTGGGAATATAATCCCCCATGATTCAATTCCCCCCCCCCAATTTCACAATCAACTTTTTTTTTTAAATGTTGAGTTCATCCAAAACCACAGATCAGCAGAGAACATGAAAATTCGAATTACGAACTGAACTCTAAGAAAATGAATTTTTTTCCCTCCACCAATATCATTTCGCAATCTTTAAGAGACCTACATGCGATGTTCAAAACTAATAATTATATAGAACAGCCACTTTCCAAACCAATATAAAAATTAATAAAATAACATATCAGATAAGGAAAAGGTTTTTTGTGGTTTGACCTATTTAACTTCATTTTCTGCTCATAACATGAATGATAGTAGACGAAAGTCATCAGTTGGTCGCATTAATTATAGTTTCTTAGATTACGTCGTGGAAGGGATATTTTTAAAATACATGGGCTATAGTTGTAAAATTGACGTGGTGTGGTGATTAAATTTATCCTTTATATGTGTTGGTTATATAACGTGGTGCCAAAATTAATCTTTGTGGCGGTAATATAATTACCCATTTAAATTTGATAAAAAAGTTGTATTTACAAATGTAACCCTAAACTTTAAAGGAAAAAAAAAGGAAAAAAAGGAAACAAAAATGACAATACATCTCACACCACACTTCTCTTTTCCATTTAAACGTTTCCCCTTCCCATCCATTCCAGAATTAAGTCCAAGTTTTCCCTATTTGACAAATCGAATCACAATGACAAATCCTCTTTAAATATTCAAGTTATGAGGATAGTAGAATTATTCAAAGTCGTATTAGAACCCTTGAGTTTTGATTCTAGATAGTAAATATTGATTAGGGTTCAAAGTTGTATCAAGCTATATATGATCATGGTGTAATAATAAATACAAATTAAGGTTCTTCTTTGTGGTGAATGTAAATATATAATTACTTTTGATTTTGTGGTGTAACTAACAAAATATATAGGGGTGTGCGTCTATATATACGTGTGTGTATATATATATATATATATAAGTGGTTACTTGATTCATCTATGCCCTTATTAGTAAACTAGTATTTAGGATTTGGAGCATTATCATGTTTTTATTTGTAGTGCTACAAAATTTCTATTTTCACTAAATTAATTACAATTAAAAAAACTCACTTAATTCAAGCCTAATTTTATTCTTCTGATTTGGTTTATCAAGAAGTTCTACAAGACAATGAAACAATTATGCACGTATTAATTTGGCATTTAGAACATGAAGAGTCTAAAATTTCACATGAACTTCACATCCAATTTTTGTTATTCTGATTTAACTTATTCATTGAGTTCATTAATATAGAGTTCATTGAAACAATTATGTTCATTAAAATTTCACGTATTAATATAGAGTTCATTGAGCTAACAAGTGCACATTACTTTTGTCGGATTAAAGAATTCTTGGAAGAGTAGAGCATACGACCAACGCTACTTTCTGAAACTATTTCAAGAAACATAAGGAAAAGAATCGTTTAGAGGAAATTACACTATTGAATTAATTTGAATGAATTGTAAACCTTGATTTTACTACTATAGTAACAATTCACACTTATTATGAAGTGCGTAAAGTATACTTGTGGATGAAATAATTAATGTAGACTAAGAAGAAGACGCATGGATGATAGAGGTTATATAAGTGCTCCTAGAAATGAAAAAGATATGCATTAGATTTGCTTCACTTCCAGAGAACTGGGGCAATTTTATAAAGATTCATGTCAAAATTTCTTTAATAGTGCCAACCACAGACTCACCGCCCAAGGGGGTTGTTAAAAAGCTCCAAATCTTCATTACTAAAAACACATACCTTGACGGAATATTTTCAAATTGATGTCTTAGTATCAACCCCTTCCCTAATTTGTATCTCATGATGTATATCTATCTTATGCAAGTTGTAATATACCATATGTACCTTGTAAGTTCCCCTTCAAGATTTTTTTTCCTTCCATTTTCATCATTACTTATAGAAATATCAATATTTTTAGTTTGCCATCCTACTCTCTGTTTTATCGGTACTAGAAGGAGTATCGATACTTTTAATTTACCATCATAGCCTTCTATTTTATTGATACTCAGAGCAATATCGATATTTTTAATTTGCAAAAATAGTCTCTCTTTTATTGATACAGAAATGTGTATCGATACTTTTAATTGGCCATATAACTCTCTGTTTTATTGATATTCTCAAAAATATCGATACTTTTTATTGCAACAACTATAAGAAAGTTCCTTCAATTTTTGTGTTCCAAATATGTTATAGTACTGATTTTTAATCTTCTTCATAAGATTTTTTCAAGGATATACAATACAATAACACATTTCATTACTTCATTATGGTCACCATTACAAAAGATTATAAAGATAAGCAATAGGGGTTATATTACAAGGAAAAATCTCACGCCTTTTACTACTATCACATAAGTATATTATCATACTACTATAATCTTATCTTAATTACCATTATAAGATCCTCAGGTCTATAATAATAAACTTAAAAGTTTATTATGATCTACAAGTTGTGCTACCATGTATCATTCTCGATAAAATAAAATTTCACAAAAATCATAATCACAACTTACAAAGCTCTTCAAGAAATCTTAGAACGGATGCATGCCATGTTATCGAGGGGACCATCTTGTTGCTCTGATACCATTTGTAATGACCCGGCCATGAGTTACCTGCTCTGATACCACTTGTAACGCCCCAACCGTGAGCTGCACTTGATTTCTTTCCTTGCAAGGGTTTAGGTGTTATTATTTCAATATTTAATATTTTATGTCTGTAATAAGTTCACTTGAAACACCCTATCTAAGATTTAGCCACGGTCCAGCATAGGTTCTGTTCTATCAATACTCCCAAAAGAATAGGTATGTCCATGTCCAATTTGTTCATCTCATATGTTTGTTTGTCAACTTGATTATTATTTTATTATCAATTATTCTTATTAGTCATGGCGAACGGTTCGCAGTGATGAGGCGGTCATTTCCCATAGGTCCTGATTCGATAACATTGGCATGTAGACACCCGTGTTCGAGGCTTTCAAAGAGCTCCTTTCACATAGTTCCAAGTACCCAAAGTTTGGAAAACATGGAAAACAATGAATATACAATATTCAGTGAGAAACCTTTTCAGATGCAAGTTTTTCTTTTAAAAACGTGAGTTTGGGCCCGAGTTACATCATAGACCTATCTTATCCCGAACGCTCAATATAACTTATTCGGTTATAACATAACATGAGGTTTGATCACAGGTCACCTACGTATCTCACAAAACGATAACTGATCTTAAAGGTTTGATCATTGACTACCTTGGTAGCCTCCTACAACCCAACTGAAAAGAAGTGCCTTGGCACATATCAAATCTAATCATGTTCTGACGCTGATGGGGAAGATCTAGATGTAATTCATTTTCTTAAAGTACTTGTGCTTTAATTGCTATGCATAATATGAATTGAATCACATAGCTTATTTCACATAGCATAACTTATCTCATCATAGATTACGAACACATGAATTTCTCAGATAATTCATACAAGCATGTTTGATAAACACATACATGGTGTAAAGATTACTCACATTAAATCTCCAATCAGGATTACTTTGTAATATCTATTCCTTCTTTCCTTGCTTCCTCCTTTAGCACATCATGCATTCAACGTTTCCTTTCTCTTCTTAAATTTATAGTGTATATAAAGAAGATCTATTGTTTATTTGGAAGTTAGGAATTCCTTCTACATGATTTATTTTTCTTGTTTCTTGTAAAAGAGACAAAAAGTGTACAGAAGGATGATAGAGAGGTAGAGGAAGAGAGGAAGGGATGGTGGGCCAACTCGTGGGGACAAGGAGAATATTTTGGCCATCATTACGTATCTTTTGAGGGGCCAAGGGAATATTTTGGCAATCATTGCATATATCCTTGATGACGACAAGCAATCTTTGGCAATTCTTGCATATATTTGGAAATCTTTGGCAAATCTTGGTGAATATCTTCCTAGTCTTGATAACTAAGCATATCTACCCTAATCATACATATCCATTCATATACATATCGAAATAAGGATAAGATAGTTGAATGAATTATTATAAACATATGATAAAAGTAAATTCGTAACACGGTTCGATCTTTGTTTACATGCTATGTTTTGTTGGATCGTCACATGTAGTTTTCTAAGAAAATATATTGGACCAAATCTAAATTTCTCAAGTCCTTCAAATGATTTGCTTATAGGACTAAAACTTAGTTGAATAATTTAATTTTTGAATCACATTTGAACCTTAATAAAATTGATAAGGGAAAACATCCACTCAATTTTGTGTTTTACTTCATCTTATAACATGCTACGTAATAATTTTTGGCGGGTCGTTACACAACTGATGTCTATTGTGCTATTATGTAGTAGTGTCTCTTGGTTGTAGATGATTGTGGGCGTCCTGTGTTGAGAGAGAGAGAGAGAGAGTTTGGGGGGACTGGAGATTGAGAATTATGCGCACAAATATTGAGAAAGGGCTCACAATTGAGGGTCTACAAAATGATTAACTATAAATATATTCTCTGAGATTGTTCCCTATTGCATGGACAGGAGAAAATTATAGAAGAGAAAAAGATAAATATTTTTAAGGAAAGATACAAATAGGATCTGTTTCTTATTATTTCTTTCAGCAAAACTTCTATCTACAAACAAACAAATCAGGCCTTTAAATTATTAAGGCTCTATGGATTACACATTGTCTATTATGACAATTCAAACAATTATTTACCTGATTTTCCTTTTTATTGAAGTGTTTACTGAAAATGAACATCAATAAGAAGTAATCATAACTTGGACTTTAAAGGTAATACTCCTTTTGTCCCACAATAATGGCATCTTGGTTATTAAACTTCACATTCTGACAAACCCATTTACACCTAGAGTAATTATTTGAAGCCTGAAAGGATCAGTTTTTCTACAAAGATGGAAGTGAGATGGAGGCTTCCAACTTAGTATTTTTTGTTCCCTTTTTTTTTTTTTTTTTACTGTGGAACCCACTAGCTTTTTTTACTTCTTTTATAGCTCACCCCCAATTCCCAGCTTACCCGCCCCCTCCAAAACCCCAAATTTCAAAGACATCAAAATTGGGACTCGAGTTCTGAATTTTTGACTGCCGCAACGTCTCGCACCAGAGCGGACCAGTCGCCACACTAGAGCTCCTACGGTTGGCAACCACCTCGATCCCCAAATCATCTACTTCCTCTAGGCCCCAGCGCAAAGAATCGCGGAGGAGCTTGTTGCTTTCCCTGCTCACCGGAGCAGACCAGTCTGCCTCCACCCACCGGAAATCTCCTTGCCGCTTCTCCTCTCGTCGCTGGTGGATGGAAGGATTTGTGTTATTTACTATTGTTAGTCGGTATTGGGTATGAGTTAGTCTTGGAGAAATACTTTTGTTCTATCGTATTTTGGGTATATTGGTTGCATACTTTATGTTTCAGGATATCTTACAGTTTTAGGAAATCCAATTTATAGGGAAGACTCTGTCAAAATTTTTGCAGAAATTTTGCTCAAACTATCAAATTTTAACATTTCGTGGCCTAATTTATTAGTTTCTTTAACATTAGGTACATGATTTTGAAGTCAACTATGGAGGCTGATGCTTTTGGACTTTTGAATGGCCGGATTTTGCCCTATTTTGATGGCTGTTTTTTTTTTTTTGGTGTAAATCATTATGTACATAATTTTTTGGCTACGCATGAAAGCAGGCATCAATGTCAAAGTAAAGCTTGGATAAACTAGTATATAATGCGAATGATGACTTGCAACGTGGCATCGTGTAGCTTTGTTATGTGATATTGGTGACTTTCTTTGTAAGTAGATGATCATCTACTTTTAAGAATTTTGAACTAAAAAAAATTCTCAAAAAAAAAAAAAGGAAAAATATATGAAGTTCATCCATCCAGTAAAACAAATATATATAATAACTTATATTTTACAAATACAAGTGTTTATTTACATTAATTTCATGTGACAAAATGGGGGGTTTGGAAAGGGGGAGGGATAAGGTTGGGAATTGGGGGTTTTCGGCAAATGAGGTTTTTGAAAAAAAAAAAAAAAAGAAAAGAAAAGAAAGAAAAAGAATGCTGATTGTGTAATAAAATTGTCCAAATGGCATCCACAATTGTCCAAAATGGCAATGCCACATCTATCCTTGTAGAAAAATTGCTGAAAGGATGACGCTCGCAGCTGTTGAGATATAAACGCATGATGTGTCTCTCGTTGTTCCTAACTCAATTTCACTTTAGCATTTTCCAAGGCTATGTCACGGACCTATGCCAAAAGGCTAAGGGAGGACCATCCTAGAAGTTTCTGTTTTTTGGGTTCCACCCAAAGGAGCTAACAACAAACA
>CAVNYN010251281.1:0-12516 GCA_963692815.1 Nyctanthes arbor-tristis
AAATTATGGACTAAAGTTGAAAAAGAAACGAAGTCAAAGGCTTGTTGTACAATTAATAGTTGAAAAAAGAGAAAATAAAATAAAACAATGCCCAACACATGGACATCAACAAATTTGGGCTTTTTAGGCCGAAATTGATGCATTATGCATGGAGAAAGCCGTGAGGAGGAAGGGCCATAGACATAGAAGTCGAGAGCCGTGCATGAGAATTCACACCGTGAATGAGGGACGTTCGTGGTTTGGGACATGTGGCGGGAGGAAAAGAAACGATATGAAATATTGTGAATTTGTCTCCTTTGGGTTTCGAATTCCAATCTTTATTGTTATTTTCTTTCCTTAACATGTTAGGCTAATTGTTTTGTGCCAGGGTTAACGATGAAACCCTGTTTTTCTGACTAATTTAAAGTACTCATTTTATATGTTCAAATTTTATTTTTCGGGTTGATTGTTCATTATTCTCTTATTTCGTTTTAATGCATGATCACCGTTAATTCGATTTTTGTGGTTCTTCTTGCCTTTGAGAGTTCATCATGAATACAATACATGGTAATGAACGACATATGGTCCCATAATAGATAAAGATACTATTATACTCTGTGAAATCGCCAAAGAATAATCATAGTAGATTAATGCGTACCACTGTTCAAAGGTTAATTAGAGATAATTAATCTCATGTACTGGTATAGATTTAGATGACCATCGAGAGAGGCTTCTAAATAATATTGGATTGTTTATTTTCATCTCCAAGTACTAAGATCTAATCGTGAGAATAGTGATGGATTCGGGAATTCTGGCACTTTTGTGATTTTGTTATTTTTTAGGATTTGTAGATAATACTAGCTCTTTATTTTATTAGATTGTTTTTAATTTTCTCAAAATTATTTCTAAAATCTTATTGTGTGTTTTTGATTTAAAGCTAAGATCAACTACTAGTAAATTTAGTAGATTCAGTCATTGTGGGTTTGATACTCTATATTCATCATTGTATCACTTGTTAACGATCCATCCACTTGCGGCATAAAACCAACAACACAAGTCCTTGGAAACAAGGCATGTGCATGCAGATGATTGACCTTATTGATTATAAGTTAGTAATATACTATATAGAAAGATGTGTGCCTTGTTTGTTTGGTAGTGTGCATAAGCATAACCATCGTTGGATTTAAGCATGATGTACATGTATATGTATGCCCTTACTTGCTAAGCATATTAGCTCATATATGATTTTGCATTGTAGGCGTGAAAATACATGTAACGTTGGTTGGTGGCAATTCCAAACGACCAGAGGACTATGTACTAGAAACCTGAGCGTGGTACTATGGATATATCATGAGGGGCACTATAAATAAAGGTTATAAACTCATTTAAGTGAAAGATTTATAATTTCATGGAAATAGAATAATTTATAAAATTAGTCTCCAATCTTCCCTTTTTTGTAAACTATATTGTCTAATAATAAGTATAATAATTTTATTATATCATTGCACGTCTAAATATAATTAAGAATAATTAATTTGACTTTTCAACTACTAAAATTATAAAATATTTCAAAGGTGTTACACAAGGTTTGTTACATGGGTCATTGACAATGTTAGGCCATTGAGGGCCTAACCTTGAGAACATGCTACCTTACACCGTGCTTCTGGGTAGAATCGGTGCGGCATGCGCGCTGGGGGCCGGTTGGCCAGATCTCCTTCTTACGTGTTCTCTCAGGGGGTTTTCCGTTGTAGGGGAGTTTCTCATATGTTTGGCTCTCCAGGATGAATCACTATGGGAGGATTCTGCCGTATTCTGTAGAGACACTGGTGGGTTTTGCTGCTGTAGTCGTCGAACTTCCTGGGTGAGAGCTTCCATCTATTGTCTTAGTGCTTCCGCCCTTATTCGGCAGCCAGTTGTGAAGGGCTAATGTCTGCCTTATCTATGTGCCTCTTGAATTCGAGAGGCAAACCTATGTCACTGCTCCTTGTTCTTCGACTTTGGGAGCGTCTCTAACTCATAATCTTCGCCGAAGTTTGGTTTCTTTGCTGGAAAACTGCTTGTTGTTAAGCCTTTGTACGTAAGTTCCCCACAGACGGCGCCAATTTGTAGATGCCAAAATTGGCTTGACTCAACAAATGAAATTTGTTTAGAAAAAGGATCCAGTCCTAAGAACTTGTTGCTATTTAAAATTGTATCCATGGAGATGATGACCAAAGAAATAAAACAAGTCAACAGAGACGGGAACTAGAAAATGCGATTACTCCAATTGGACCTTCGACATCACACAAATGTATACGGCTAGATTTTTGTCATATATGGAGCGGTTGAGTACAAAGCCTGTCTTGCATCTGGAGACAAGAATAGAGAGCTACGAAGCTCTAGATCTGTTTCCACCCAAACTATGAAACCGACGAGCAGTAAAAAACAAGTTAGCCGCTCCAAGATGAAATAGAAACTATATGTTGGTGATTCAAGATCCGAATTCAAGAAACCCAGCTGCTTGAATCTCTGCCGTAACAGGAATACACAATTATTACGAGCAAAGATGGAAAAAAGAGAGAGCTTCATAGTCCTTGCAAGCCCTGTCAATCTTCAATCAGTTTCTCAAACATAGGATTAACCATCGGCAAAAGGTCTTTTGGGTAATAATAAGGAAAATGGTGGCCCCACCAGTGCCATTGGACCCAGCTCTTCATTTGTCCTGGGAAGTAACATCTTGCACTTCCTTTGGCTAAAATTGAACAATGGAACCTACAAGCCACTGATCCAATTACAAGAGAAATTCTAACTGTGAAATTATTAGCTCACACGGTATTATATGAAGGATAAGGAGAATAGAATATTTGGTAACAGTGGGCATTAATTATTTCCGATAAGCAAGCAACTATTTTTCCTTGAAACCAGATAGGATGAATGCAGGCGTCTAAAGTAGGAGATCGAGAAGCTAATCGAACAGGGGTACCTGAGAAAACACATAGCAAATCACCAAGAGCAGACAGACAAGCTCGTCCCCATGCAGACCTCAAAGCCCAAATCCTACAGAACTGACCTCAGGCCAAGATCCGCGTACTCATCGGTAGAAATCACAGCATGGAGAGTTCTAAGAGACAGAGGCGAGGTCTCGTGAGAGAAGCCCAGAATTGCTATCACTTGCTCGCAGCACGACCCCCTGTCGCTCTAACTAGCTCTTTCTCCTTCTGCAATAAAGATGCCTACAGCGCGTTACTCCCCTATACGGACGTTCTGGCCGCCACTATGCTAGCTTTGGGAGTCAAAATTCAAACAATCTTGGCGGATAATGGCACCACTGTAAACATTATCTACTTAAGGGCCCTTCGACAAATGAAGATAGACCTAAAAAATCTAAGGCCTTACGAAACCAGGCTTCAGGGTTTCACAGGGGACTGTGTAAAGGCTAAGGGTTAGCTCTTGAGGTCCGACTTGCCAAACATCCCCAACGCTCTAGCCAATGCTAAGGGCAAACTTACAAGTTTGAAGCGAGTAAGCAGAACAATTGAGTCAGTGCTCCAAGTGAGCTCAACGCTCGAGCACGCTTCAAGTGAGCTTAGAAGCTCTAAGCGAACAAAAGGCACACGCGAGCCAGTGCTCCAAGTAGGCCAGCGCTCCAGCTGACGTTCCAAGTAAGCTTACAAGCTCCAAGTGAACAAACGACATACGCGAGCTAGCGCCCCAAGTGAGCCAGTGCTCCAGGTAATGTTCCAAGCGAGTGCACGTGCTCCAAGCAGGCCAGTCTTACGTCCCAACCGTTTGAGGCAAAAATTTGCTGTGGACACCTCAAACGTTGTTGGATGGCAACTTAAAAACAGCCTCCACTGGGAGTATCGACCCATCATACGTCCCAGATTTTTTACTAGATGTGGGGGCCAAATTATGGAGGTTTTTAGTTGTAAATATATGGTGCAAGTGGCTAAAAGCGACAGGCCATCTAGCTAGCCGTGCAAGTGGTACAAGTGGGCTGGACAACGACGGCTGGCTTGTGATTGGCTGAAATTGCGACTGGGCAAGTGCAAGGCATGCTGGGCCAAAATATGGCAAGGGGCTAGCATGGTAGGCCGAAAAAGGTGTAGGCAAGTGGGAATGCAAGCTGCTAGGCCCAATTGGAATCTGGACCAATCTCAGCCCTCGGATTCAAAATCATCTCGACCTTTGATCTTGTATGCTTTTTCCTATAAATAGGGGATGCATCCCATCGTAAATTCATAAGTGAGATCCAAGAAATCTTAGAGTGATGAACTAGTGAGAGTTGTGAGTCCCGTTCTTGTAAACATTATTTTAACGTTCTAGTTTACGTTTGGCAATAAAACATTCTAGCATTCTCCAAATTCTGCTACCTTACTTTACTTCAATCTTCTGCTTATTTCCAAGTGTTGCTGCCTTTTAACCACAATGGTTAAAGGGACATGTAGGATGACGGTGTAGGCTGACTTAGCGACATTTCTCCAGATGGCAGAATGCTAAGGCCGTATGGGTGCTAATTTTCGTTAGTGAAACAAAAACAGATCATAACAGTTGGTAGCAGAGCAGAGCTGCTCCATGGTGGGCCCAAGTGATGCTTCACAGACAGAAAACAGGGGGTGTGAGTTGACACGCACCAAAGGAAAGAGGAGCTAGAAGGACAAAAGCAAGGCGCGAGACGTCTCTGCTGAAGAAGGTGTTGGCCGTTCTGCCACAGCCAGCGGGACGGACTTGACAACTATGCTACGGGCATGGGTAGTCAGTTGAGACCCTTAAGTCTCACTCCATCACCCAGCTTGACGATGTCAAAATAGAGGTGGAAGAGGTGCTATCTAAAAAAGCAACGATGCAGGACGACCTCAATATGGCGAATGATGCATGTGCCGAAGTGTTGAGTGCATTTGGCTGTCTCGAAGCCAAAGTCATGGACTCTATATCTAACATGCAAATGCAGATTAATTGTCTTGCAGAGATGGTGGAGAAAGCTGGCCAGCACACGAGTGAAACGGCCCTAGGAAAGGGTACCACAGGTAGTGGTGTGACCCAAACTATCATCACTGCCTCGAGGATCAAGTACCCAAAATCAAAAGGCTTTGATGGCAGAAATGATGCCAAGGAAGTTGAGAACTTCTTGTGGCAGTTGGAGATTTATTTCGAATGACTGAACGTCATTGAGGAGAAGATAAAGGTATGACCAGCGTCCTTGTATCTTTCTGATATCGCTGCACTTTGGTGGCATCATAAACACACCTACGGCCACAAAATAGAGACGAGGGAGGAGTTTCTGAAGGAGCTGAAACAGCAGTTTTACCCCCGATAATGTCGCTGAATGAGGCTCTTAAGAAGCTGTGGGAGCTGAAACATAAGGGAACGATCTGTGGCTACATTAAGGAGTTCATGGCCCTTATGCTCTAGATTCCTAACATGCCTGACGACGTTTTGCTGTTCTATTTCATAGACGGCTGTGCTCACTGGTTACGACAAGAATTGCAGCGTTGTACAGTGAAAACTGATGACGAGGCCATTGTTGTTGCTGAGTCTTTGACGGACTTCCAGCAGGAGAGGACAGAACAGCCCGCCAAGTACAACAAAAACAACAAAAACGGTGCAAGTAAAGGCGAGGACGGCCAAAAATACAAAGGGGGTAAGAACAATTTTAAGCCCTACTCTAAACCTGATTATAAGTCTGGTGGTTCTAAGTAAAATGCAGGCCAAAAAGATTACAAAGATAGAAAGAAGGGCACGTTCATCCCTAGGACCGGGTGTTTCGTGTACAAGGGGAGGCATCCCATGAAGGAGTGCCCCAAGTTCGGCTCATTATCTGCCATTCTTGCAACCTAGGCAAAACCGTTAGATGTTGCCAACCTGAACGCTGAGAGGATCGGTTTGTTGCAGCTCTTCAACGCCATCAATGGCAAAACCATTCTGGGTTCAAACGGGGAGAAGGGATTGATGTACGTGCAGGCCCTAATTAATGGCCGACCGGCCAAGGCGAATGTGCACAAGGGTGCTATCCATAATTTTATAACGGAGAGAGAAGCCAAGTGGCTTGGACTATCCGATCAATGTGGGAATGGCATGCTGAAAACTGTGAACACAGCTACCAAACCGCTTGCCAGCAGTGTACGTGGGGCACAAATGTCGCTTGGTGATTGGCATGGCATGGTTGATCTGTCGGTTGCCCCGATGGACGATTTTAGTTTGTTACTCGGTATGGATTTCCTAAGGCAAGTAAACGCCATTCCCATGCCTTCCTTTAGTTCAGTTTGCATTCTTGAGAAGGGGTCATCTTGCATGATTCCTTCAGTTATGGGCAAGAACGACGACAAGTATTTGTCGGCTATGCAGTAGGCCAAGGGGCTGAAAAAGGGTGAACCGACATTCCTAGCTCTTCCGATCTTGATGAGGAATCTGCTGTAGAGGGACAGCAAGCTAAACTACTAGGACTGATTGCAAAAGTCCTTGATGAAAATTGGGACGTGATGCCACCCGAGCTGCCGAAACGGCTGCCACCCAGATGGGAAGTGGCGATCAGATTGAGCTAGAACCGGGTCCCAAACCCCCTGCCATGGCCCCCTACAGTATGCCACCCCCGGAGTTAGCGTAGCTCTGAAAAAATTGACCGAGTTGCTGGAATCAGGCCGAATTAGGCCCTCCAAAGCTCCTTTTGGTGCGTCGGTGTTGTTCTAAAAGAAGCATGACGGTTCCTTGAGGTTGTGTATTGATTACCGGGCATTGAATAAGGTAACGGTGAAGAATAAATATCCCATTCCATTGATTGCTGATTTTTTTGATCGGTTGGGGAGTGTATCCGTCATCTCAAAGATTGACTTGGCAAAGGGGTAATATCAAATCCGTATTGCCGAAGGAGATGAGCCTAAGACGGCGTGTACTACTCGATACAGTTCCTATGAATGGTTGGTCATGCCGTTCGGATTGACAAACACTTCAGCTACGTTTTGCACTCTTATGAATAAGATATTCCACCCGTACTTGGATCACTTTGTCACTGTCTATCTTGACGACACAGTGATCTATAGTAAAAACTTGGAGGCACATGCTGACCATTTGAAAACCGTCTTCCAAGTGTTGCAGGAGAACGAGCTATACATCAAAAAAGAGAAATGATGCTTTGCCAAGAAAGAGGTGAATTTCTTGGGCCAATTATCAGTAAGGGTTTTTCTTGCATGGAGGGTGCCAAGGTGAAAGCGATCAATGAATGGGAGCCGCCGACCAAGGTGATAGAACTGCGGTCGTTCCTTAGGTTGGTGAATTATTATCACAGGTTCATTAAGGGCTACTCTCAGCGGGCAACCCCGTTGACAGATTTGCTGAAAAAGAACAAGCCGTGGGATTGGTCGGTTAAGTGCCAAAGAGCCGGTGTTGGTGCTGCCTGATTTTTCGGTGCCATTTGAAGTGCAAACAGATACGTCTGACTTTGTCATCAGTGGTGTCTTGATGCAGTGAGGGCATCCTATTGCTTTCGAGAGTCAAAAGATGAACGACACTAAACGGCGGTACACCTTGCAGGAGAAGGAAATGACTACCATCATCCACTGTCTATGGGGTGTGGCATCATTATTTGTTGGGTTCTCCATTTGTGACCAAAACGGACAACATGGCCACGTCCTGCTTTCAGTCTCAAAAGAAACTCAGTCCAAAGCAAGCATGTTGGTAGGATTTCTTAGCGGAGTTTGATTTTTTGATGGTGTACAAACCCGGCCAAGCCAACGTCGTTGTTGATGCCTTGAGTTGGAAGGCAGAGCTTGCTGCCGTTAGCCGGGCCAGTGGTAACCTATGGGAGTTGATCAAGCAGGGGCTGGAGCACAACCCAGTTGCTCAACACTTGATGCAGTATGCCCGTGAAGGGAAAACCCGACGTTTCTAGATTGAGGACGGGTTACTGTATCCCACTGGGCAGCGGCAATTTGTGCATAGGTGGAATAATTTGAGGCAGGACATGATCAAGGAGTACCGTGACACGCTGTGGGCTGGCCACTCGGGTGTACACCACACATTTAGCTTTACTGGAACGTGCTTATTATTGGCCACAGATGGGAGATCAAGTGGAAACGTACGTGAAAACGTGCCTTGAATGCTAGCAAGACAAGGTGGAAATGAAGCTGCCAGCGGGGAAACTTGAGCTATTGCCCGTGCCAGACAGACGTGTGCTCTTCCGATCTGACTTCATCAGTGCCTTGCCAAAATCTGACAGGTTTGGCTCTATTTTGGCTGTCGTTGATAGATTTTCTAAGTATGCAACCTTCATATCGGCCCCAAAAGATTATACGACTGAGGAGATGGCGAGGATGTTCTTCAAATTTGTGGTGAAGTATTGAGGGCTGCCGAGGGATATTGTGAGTGATCGAAACCCCTGGTTTACTGGGAAAATGTAGGTGGAGTTGTTCAAACTCCTTGGCTCAAATTTGCACTTCTCGACCAGCTTTCATCCGCAAACCAACGGGCAGACAGAGTGAGTAAACGCCTTGTTGGAGTGCTATCTGCAGCACTTTGTAAGTGCCAACTAGCGGGATTGAGCTAAGTTGCTCGGCATAGCATAGTTTTCATACAACTTGCAGTGGAGTGTAAGCACGGGAAAAAGTCTGTTTGAGTTTGCAACGGGGCAGCAGCCTCTTACGCCCCATACGCTAACTAGCATGGCTGATGCCAGGAAAAGTCTGGGCGCAATAAAAATGGCTAAGTCTTTAAGTGATCAAGCTGATTTAGCCAGTTCTTGTTTGGAGAAGGCTCGGAAACAGATGAAGAAGTGGGCCGATGTGAAATGGCAGTAGTTGAGCTTTAACATTGGTGACCTCGTCCTTGTGAAGGTGATACCACAACAATTTAAGGCATACCGGCATATTCACAAAGGACTAGTGCGCAAGTACGAGGGGCCGTTTCCAGTAATAGCTAGAGTGGGAGAGGTTTCCTACCACCTCAACCTACTAGTAGCTCAAAAATTCATCTGGTGTTCCATGTGAGCAAGCTAAAACTGTACCATCTAGACACGAAGGATCCTGTCAGGAACGAGTCACAATGAGTGCCACCGATTGTGACCGAGTCTTATGACATAGACATTGAGGAGATCTTGGCCAATCAGGAGGTTAGGAAGCATGGCATCCTCCCGTGCACTCAATACTTGATCAAATGGAAAGGGCTGCTAGTGTCCAAAGCCACATAGGAAAATGAGGACGACCTTTGGCAATTCAAGACCAAACTCCGGTAGTATGTAGTGACAAGGGCGTCTCCAGAATAGGTGGGGGAGAGTCTTACGTCCCAACCGTTTGAGGCAAAAATTTGCTATCGATGCCTCAAGCGCTGCTGAATGGCAACTTAAAAACTGCCCCGACTAGGAGTATCGACCTATCATACGTCCCAGAAATTTTTGTAAGTGTGAGGGCCTAATTATGGAGGTTTTTATCTTGTAAATATATGGTGCAAGTGGCCTTTCAAGTGGCTATAAGCGACAAGCTGGCTGTTCAAGTGGTGCAAGGTAGGCTGAACAACGACGGCTGGCCTGTGATTGGCTGGAATTGCGGCTAGGCAGGTGGAAGGCATGCTGGGCCGAAAAAGGTGCAGGAGATGGGAACACAAGCTGGCAGGCCCAGCCAGAATCTAGACCAATCTCGGCCCTCAGATTCAAAATCATCTCAGCCCTTGATCTTGTATACTTTTGCCTATAAAAAGGGGATGCATCCCATTGTAAATTCATAAGTGAGATCCAAGAAATCTTAGAGTGATACACTAGTGACAGTTGTGAGTCCTGTTCTTATAAACGTTGTTGTAACATTCTAGTTTACATTTGGCAATGAAACGTTCTAGCATTCTCCAATTTGGTTGCATTGCTTTACTTCAATCTTCTGCTATATTTCCCAAGTGTTACTGCTCTTTTAACCGCAACGGTTAAAGGGACATGTGGGACGATGGTGTAGGCTGACTTCGCGATGTTTTTGCAGATGGTAGAACGCTAAGGCCGCATGGGTGCCGGTTTTCGTTAGTGAAACAAAACTAGCCCATGACAGTGCGCTCCAGCTGATGCTCCAAGCAAGACTATGCCCTCCAAGCGATCAAATGGCACACACGAGCTGGCGCTCCAAGTGGGCCAATACTCCAGCCGACGCTTGGCAAGCCAAACTTCTGAGCCTGATAGAGGAAAGAGGCAGAGAAGTACTCTCAAGGATAAACATTGGAGACGAGATCTCCTTAAGGTGTGCCCTATCTTTTTTTACGATGATCAAGAGATTATTTTCATGTTTACCTATAGCCATCTAGCATGATGAGCTTCAGGAATATTCGATATTGATCTTCGGTCGCCCAAGCTAGCGAGCTGATGATCAAGTTACGATGATCTCCAGCTGCCCTAGCGGCGAGCTGATGATCAAGTTACACTGATCTCCGGCCGCGCTGACGATCAAGTTACGCTGATCTCTGGCCGCCCAAGCTGGCGAGCCAACGATCAAGTTACACTGATCTGCAACTGCTCCAGTGGTGAGTTGACGATCAAGTTACAATGATCTGCAGCCGCCCAAGCTGGCGAGCTAATGATCAAGTTAGACTTATCTCCTGCCGCTCGAGTTGGTGAGCTGACAGTCAACTTACACTGATCTCTAGTCACCCCAGCGGCAAGCAGACGGTCAAGTTACATTGATCGCTGGTCGCCCAAACTGGCAAGCTGACGAACAAGTTACACTGATCTCCGGCCGCCCAAGCTGGCATGCTGACGATCAAGTTACACTGATCTTCAACCGCCCCAGCAGTGGTTGAAGATCAAGTTACACTGATCTCCAGCCGTCCAAGCTGGCGAGCTGACAATCAAGCTACACTAATCTCTGGCTACCCAAGCTGGCTAGCTGAAGGTCAAGTTACACTAATCTCTAACCATCCCAGCGGCGAGCTAATGATCAAATTACACTATTCTCCAGCTGCCCAAGTGGTGAGCCGAGGATTAAGTTATGCTGATCTCCCACCGTATGATCTGGCGAGCTGATGATCAAGTTATGCTGATCTCTAGCCATCTGATCTGGTGAGCTGACGATCACTTTCTGTTGCTCTTCAGTCGCCTGAACCAGTAAGCTGATGATCATTTTCCATTGATCTATAGCCATCTAATTTGGCGAGCTTACGATCACCACGGGCTAACTAATAGCTATCTGACTCGATAACCTAAGGACCTGGTCTTGAAGGCCATGTCATATTGTTGCAGGTTAAGTAACATAAAAGGTTGACATTAAGGGATAGACCTGAATACTAGGTCACTAAGCTATAGGCCTAGGACTTAAAGGTCACACCATCCCTTTATAGATCTGAATGTCTATCATTGGTCTACAAATTTGAAGGCTTTGACGACTTCTAGAGTTATCGTATCTTGCTAAATATTGGATAACCTAAAGCTTAAGTCTTTCCTCTATAGATTGCATGACCTGATACTCAAGTCAACTCATTGCTAATTTGGAGACCTTAAGATGATGCCACCTAATGGAAGGTCTGCTAAGCTAATCTAACCTTTATCGAGCTCGGTGAACTTAACAGGCAAGTTCGTCACTACAACGATATTCAAATCTCACATTCTCAGCAAGGCCGGACAATATACATGTCTAGATGAGGACAGTTTCTCGTGGCACAGTCCAGTTCATCGGCATCTTTTGAAATGCAAGGTCTGAACTTGAGGTACCCTCAACTCCAGACCTAGAGGGCATTCGTTGTACCCTAGAACATAGGTCTAAGCCAAGAATAATCGAGTCAAATATCAATGAGCAACCAGCCAAAGTCCACGTCAGATTGAGGGAGATCGGAAGAGCACGCTCAAAATAATTACAAAGAGCAATTTTTACCCTTACCAAAGATATTGCTCGGATAACAATTAAATACGAAACAATAGGGGTCGAAAGGCAATTTCCCTCCTCAACCCTTACGTAAAAAGCAAGTTAATTTGACTTTAGTGTTTTTCTCTTATCTCTTCATTGGGCCCACTTATCCACTTTGCAATCCACCTTTTTGACTATAAAAATCCATTCACATTCACAGAAAAGGGGAAGACATTTTTTCTTAGGAATCTTCTCTCCATTTGTGGTCCTTTTCTCTCTCCATCAACTCCATCTCTCTCTCTGGTGGTTCTCTCTCTCAAGTGGCAAAGAAGCCTCAAGTGGCAGAGAAGGGACCTCTCTCCATTTTGACCCCCTCAAAGACCTCGATCTTGATACAAAAAATACATAGGAGATAGAGGGCAAAGATACTACACACGGTGTAGATGATGATGCTCCTTCTTACGGGTTTGATCCACCCTGAAAACCACTTCAAAAGTGCATTGCCATTGTTACTATTAACCATCTTCTTCACTCTACTTTTCTTGTTGGCATAAATGGTGATTTTTGATGTCAACAGTATATATACCAGCTAAAAGGCTCCAGCTTAGATTGATATAATAAATTCCTATAAGAGGATTTGAGATATTCATTATTAATAGCATGCTTGAAGCATGGTGATGATCGATTCCAAAACAAAAATCTTTGAAAAAGATATGAGGCAAATATTTGTGATGGTCATATTGAGGCATAGTACTCT